>JAHWFP010195296.1:36463-52271 GCA_023313725.1 Lithobius niger
GTAACAAGCTTCAACCAAAATGCGTTATGGTGGGCTACTATCCAAATACTCGTTGTTACAGGTTATGGAACTTACGTGATAAGTGCAAAATAGTTACTAGAAATGCAATTTTCCTTGAACGAGAGTATAATTTCAGTATATCAAATTCACAGGAAGACACGGATTTATTCTTCAAAAAATGGGACAAAGTCGAAAGTTCAGTAGAACGTAATAGCGTGGTGCCCTCGAATGAAGAACAAGAAGAATTACAGGTGGAACCACATGACAGCAAAAATGAAGGAGACGAGACCGAAAATGTAAGGCCAACCAGCCCAGAAGTAGTCCTAAATCAACCAAATGATGAAAGGAACCAAGATACAAGGCGTGAGGAACCGAATCAATCAAGGTCATTGGTAACAAACGAAGATGAACAAGAAGAAAGGAAACCCAGTACATCAAGGCCATCCAGAACGAAGGTGCTGAGTGAAGACAGAAGAATGACTAGAAGCATGACTAAGAATAAAGCAGCATTGAACACTGTTTCAGGGGGAAGTAATGGCAGTGACTCACAAGAAGCATTAGTAGTGAATATACGCGAGTATTCTGAAGCAGGTAGTTAATGCGAAGAAATAATGAAAACGTTTTATGGTGAAAGTGTGTTAAAAGAACTAAACCGAGATAAATGTTTCATTCATGTTTGTAATGATGATTATGTTGACACAGCTTTTGCACTACTGGACCCTGCGCCAAAATTCTACAAACTTTCAAACAAGCAATGGGAAGTGAAGAAACGCCGACAAGTAGCTTGCTGCAATCAACGCTGAATATGGCAGTCTCATGTCAAATGGATAGACGATCCGAAGCCAGGAGTGGCAGTCGTTGACTGCGGGTGGGTATTTTGTGTCAAAACAAATGCGATAGGAGGTATTGATCGTTACAAAGCACGACTGGTTGCAAAAGGTTATACTCGAAGGTACCTTGAATCGTATTTTGAACCTTACAGTCTTACAGCCGGACTGTCTACTATATGACTGGTATTAAGTATGGCAATTCAGAAAGGCTGGTTTATTGACCAGGACGACATCACCACAGCTTTCTTAAATCGCCGACTAAATGAATTTGTGAGCATGCGCCAACCAGAATGCTTCGTTATATCTGGGCAAGAAAATAAAATTTGTCGTCTTGTCAAATATACGGATTAAAGCAATCTGCCAGATGTTGGTACGAGAGGTTTAACGAGATCACGTTACAAAATGGAATGCAGCGTTGTTTATCAGATGCGTGCGTTTATTGGATAGAAATTGACGGAGTTCTAGGAATCATAACTGTGCACGTCGATGACTTGGCCTGCTTGTCACAAGATGCGTCCATGCGTATATGTCTACGAAAAATCTTAGACAGTGACCTAGAAATGAAGTACTTAGGTCCTATAAACTTTTTACTTGGTATCCAGTTTGAGCGGTATGAAGATGGGTCAGTGGGACTGCATCAGCAGACTTATACAGAAACAGTCTTGAAGAAATTTAATATGGAGACATGTAAGCCTATTAGTACACCCGTTGCACCGGGAACACATTTAAAGAAGACGACTACTTTGACCGCCCTCCAAGGAAGAAGAGGAAATGAAAAATATTCCGTATCATCAAATAGTAGGATCTTTGTCTTACATAGCCTTAGCTACGAGGCCCGACATTGCTTATGCAGTAAACGCCATCTCCATTCATTCAGTAAAACCAGGGCCAACTCACTGGACTGCAGCCAAAAGAATATTAAGGTATCTGCAGGGGACGAAGAAATTAAGACTAATTTCCCGAAAAAATACTGAGGGTTTTCAAGTCTACACGGACGCAAGTCATGCAGATGATCCAGACGACAGGAAATCAATTAGTGGTGTAGTGGTGACTTATGCGGGAAGCACGGTACTTTGGCGTGCTGTAAAACAAAAAAACTGTTTCACTTAGCACGTGCGAATCTGAATATCGTGCTTTATACCTGGGAGCAAGAGAAATATTTTGGATGCGTACACTGGTTCAAGAGATTGGGAAAGAAATTATTCAATTACCAGCAACTACAGTGTTTTGTGATGATTCGCAAGCAGTAATTCAACATGCTAATTTCCAAATAAAAGGTCTCGTACAAAGCATTTGGATATAATTAATAATTTTGTGAGAGAGAAAATCAAGTCAGAAGATATTAAACTTGAATATGTCTCCACTGAACAGTATTGGGCTGACGTCATGACCAAAGGCTTACTCGCTGCACGCCATGCGTCGTTAACGCATTGTTTGTCTGTTTCAAATTTATCAATTGTTTGAATCAACTCCTTTGACCACAAGAGGTGTTGAATTCACGTGGGGGCTTCTTGGATCCAGATATAATTATGACTGATCCATAAAGGAGAGTGTAATAATATGCTTGCAACAATAGCATTAGATGGCAGTGTCTGAACAGATAATTGTTAGTAAGGCTTGGAAAACGCCATACTGTTGTAAAGTTCGTTTACTCTCCACTTCCCTTGCCGACTCATTTCTGGTAACATGTTCTGTACTTAAAATGTTTATTATGACTAAACTCTAATTCCTATTTACTTAAACTGTCAACTATGTTTCCTTCTGTCCTATACGTTTCACGAATTATACACTTTGGTCCTCATAATCACTTCTCACAATGTAAATGACTTAAATGCCATTGCCTCTTTTCTTAATGATCAATCTTAAACATGATTGATAATGTTCAAATTCAATGGTCATAATAAGTAACTTTAACGATCGCCATAGTCACTTTGAATTATCAAACTGCCTTCCAATTTCATCCTACTTTTCCTTCGATTAAGCCTTAACTTTGTAAAGTTGAAGTAAAACGTGACACGTCACCTATCATGCAATAAACGCCTAATTGACTTTGTTTTCGTTAGCCCAATGATCAAGTTGGGCTAGTTAGGGGTCCTTACTCCACAAAACCGAAACACTGCCCAGTACTGAAGGGTTTTCAGGGCTACTTTCAATGCTGGAAATTCCTCGCCAGACATGCAGTTCTCTCAAAACATGCAGATGATAAAAACATCAAACTTGTCTAAATTTGTAAATCAAACTTCGAACTAAACTATCTTTATGTAATTATTCTGCTATCATGTACGGTAGTAGCATCAGCAATGTTTACCGAACCGGAAGGGGATTCCAATTTCGCCTTTTCCCGACCAAAATCTCAGTAACTTACTGACGGGTTGTAAGTGAAAGGGGTGTGGGGGTGGGTGCTACCATCTGGCTCCGCCCCTGAACCAAGTGACTCAACTAAAACAAGCAATGTTCATGAGGATAGGACACACATTCTCAGTTTGTATTGCATATGGCTGCGATAGTAGTATGTTCGTTAGGTAGGTACAAAGCACGATTATAGTCTCTGGAATCAACATATCAACAATGTTCAGAAACCCCTTTAGCTAGGGGGCACGCCGGTTTGCCAAAATAAATCTCTCTACTTTAACATGTCATGCGCTAGGCCTCTAATCCCTCCCATATTAATAACCAAGTCATTAGTATGAGGTAGGGATTCATCAAACAAGTTTCCCCCACCCCTTCACCAGTTAAGCTCTACAACTGTGCTTATAAACAGATTACCTAGTCATATCAAGGGTTCGGAAACAACAGTAGTCTAATACCAGCAGTGGTTAGTGTTTTTTTTTCTAACAGGTTCATATACCACAGAATGGTAGGGTAGGACAGTCCAAGTGAGAAATTCCTTTGTCGTTGTAGCTCTAGTTGGGGGTTTATTAGTAGCCACCACTTGGAGCAATTTTTGTGGCTTCTTTCAAGCTTCCTAGTGATGATACCAGCGGGATATTTCTTTAATCGTATTAGGCATACTAGTGGGTTTCGTTAACACCATGTGCAAGTGTACGAGTCGTCTAGCTCAGCTTGATATAGTGAAGGGGTCTACATTTGCCCTGTTGGCCCCTAAAAACAAAAAACCCTGGAATGGGAGCCCCAAGAGTCATAAGCTAGTAGTAGGGGCTCTTTGGTGAAAGGCCCACAATCTCTATCCTCTCTCTCAAGGGTGAATTCAAGCAAATGTGAAAGGAATTCAAAGAGGACAAAATCTCTTTAGCTTTAGCTTAAGAAATCCAAAAATATCATCAAGATAGTGCACCTTAAATAGCACGTTATCCAAAAATTCGAATTAGCTCGGGAGTCGTTCTGACCAAGAACATGCAACACAAAATGCCACTGATGGAAGAGCCTTTAGAAAAGCTTCACCATCAAACACAATGTTAAGTTGTTTGGAAAACAGTCTGCACGCATTCCACAACGAGCTCACAGGAAACACCACCAAGTCCTGCTTCATCACCCACGTTTTGGTGATGCAACAAAACTAGAATAAACTGTTGGTCTATGGACAGGAAGAGTGTCTACACATCAAAGGAGACGAAGTTCCTCCTATCAGGCATATTGATCTTCTCTACTTCAAGTTTAACTTCGTAGCATAACAGTATGTTTATAATATATGTTCCTTGTAGGGAGTGATGAAACCCGAAACACCACTGTTAACACTATTATGTCCAACCATAATGAGATTGAGTAGATGACCACCATCCTAATTCAATTTTTACAGAGGGAACAGAAACAGGTTCACAGGACACTCAAACTTTAAGGAATGGGCCACACGCACAGCCTAGAACCACGGAGGGTGCCACTGTGCCTGGAGATGTACATGGTTCTCTACCAACCAAGAGAGAGCGTGACACACTGTGGGAAAAACAGTGTTATTTCAATTGTCTTCAATTTAAAATTTTGATCATGTTTCTGTGTTACTTTCAAATAAAACAAAACCATCAATCCGTCGCTGTAAATGATCAAATAAAAAAAAGTTATCAAACGAATGTGAAAACGTTATGAGGGGAGTTCAATTTAGATTTCATTTGAGCGCCAATCCACTTGTACCTTGAAAAATAAGAAGACTTGTATTTGTGTGAAAATATTGAGCAGTGAGCACCATAGGGAGGTCAAGATTTCACTCAGTTTTTAGTGATGGGGAGAAAATGTTCATTCGGTTAACAAAAAAATGGAGAAAAAAAAACAAAAAAACTGAATGCAAGACTTTTTAATATACATTGATGTCCACAAATATTCAGAAATAAAATAATTAGTAGGACGAGGGGATTTTTTCGTTCATCCCGTTTTTAAAGCTGATTGCTGGTTACTGGTGGTAGTTCATGTCGTTCGTAAAAAAAAAAAAAAACATGTTTACAATACGTTACGTTTATTTAGTTTTTACGCTTTGCTGTGTATTTTACTGCATTTTTGTCAGGTTTCATCACTTTTGCCATATTTATTTTGTTTTTATTCCCGGTTGTATTTTGCTTTAAACTACTCGTTTGCTTCCGCCATATATATCTGCTTCTTAAATCGCCTTTTAGTTGAATTTTAGAGCTTACACAGGTTCATTTTAATTATTTTATGTTACTAAACTTACTATTTTACATTGTTTATATTACTTATTTTAATTGACAAAATCCTTCTGCGAAGTCCACATAGAAACATTTGAAAACTAGTTGCCATCCTGCAAAAATAACAGGAGGAGTGACATAAGGCCTAAATATTGTATACAAGATTGATTGGCGTACGATAAAATGTAGTTTAGATTTATAATTTCCGATTACAATAATTTTAATGGAAGCAAGGGTATTTAATTAAAGGATTGAAGCTAACAAAATAAAAACACTGAACCATGTGTGCAGCATATTTAGAAGTTAGTAAATCTTAGACCTAGAAATAAGCAAAATAAAATGAATACACAAAAAATGCTTAAAAATCCTCTAACTGACATGATTATTCAGTCACCTCCTTTACCAAGTTGTGTTTTGTAGAAATTTTAACTACTGAACAATTTTATTCCTTGGTATTGTAAGTCTGGTATTTTGTTATTTCTTATAGAGCAATTTTGTTTTGCAAAAGTGTGTTGCAAAATGAACAAATTAAAGTAATTAAAAACGTCTTATTTTGTCTCGCAAAATTATTGAAAGCCTCATTGTATTCGTGTGGTTTTGAGCTGTACAATCACAATATGTCCTAAAAATAAACATTTTAAAATAAATAGTTTAAATGCTGAACCGATTCAATATCAACATTTAAAGGTTTATGGTTTTGTTTACCAGAAATAAAAAAAATTTATACGTTAATGTTCTCTTTTGACTTCATTGGGTTGACCACGGCAAGAAAGGTTCACCAGCCATATTTGAAATGAAAATTAAATTAAACGAAAATGTGCAAGTGCTTTTTTACCATTATCATAATCCTTCAACTTACATGAAAATTACCAAACAACTCATTCTTTAGGTAATTACTAAACACAGTATTTTCTTTAGATAATTTTTTTAAGTATTTCGGTATTACACTAACAAATTTATTTTCGGTTAGTTTTAACTGTAGTTTATTTTATACTAGAGGAAGTCCGAGCTAAGCACGGCTGGTGTTGGACGCACCGTCTACAATATTGGTACAGTTTGGGCGCTCACGTGTATTTTTATGTTTCAGTGTATTTCTATATTTCAGTGCAGGTTCTTAAATCAAATTTTTTGCAAACACTGGCTAATAAACACTGATTTTCGTTCACTTCGTGCAATCAATCACCGTTTGCTCTTCAGGTCCTGAGACATTTGAATATTCCATGGGAAATAAATAAATATGCTTTTCAAAAGCAAAGTCTAAACCTTTAGACCGCTGACTTAGTCTGGGAGAGGCAAAAAGTAAATTGCCGACAATGCCTCATTATTATTTTTGTTTTGATTTACAGAGGTCCTATGTATAGGATATTACCCGTTTTCCGAATGCTGAGAGCTAACAATGTCGAGACGTGCGAGACATTGTTTGGCTCTCAGGACGAGGAAAGCGGGTGATATCCTATTTATTACCCGGTATTAGCCTCTCAGTCCGACGAGTATTCTTGGCTGCGTTTGGTCGCACTCGGTGAATGTGTCTGCTCGTGCTCGGTGATTATTGCAGGCGGAGCCTTATTTCTTGTTCCCTTTTGGAGCTTGATTTACCTAATCAAGCTCCTCTACGCTAGGAAGCGAAGTCGGCATGGTATGAATCCGCATCACCCAAGAAACAGCTACCTACAGTAAAGGCCGTATCATCGTTGCTTTCCACAATGCTCCGCTAGAAGGCGAAACAAATACCGACGCGACAAGTTTGCCAAGTGGCTTCATTCGGCTGGCAGAATTTGGAACCCTCGTCAGTGAATTTGAAATATCGCCACTTGGAGTAGAGATGGCAGCACCTAGCAAACTTGCGCTAGCTTCTATGTCAATTGTTGAGTTTAATTGCCTTTTTGGTCCGATACGATACGGCCTTTAATGTAGGTGGCTTTACCAAGACCGCTTTTCCTAAATAAATTGGACTGCGCATGCGTCGATTCTGACGTCAGTTGTGTTCTTTGTTGCGTCATGTATTTGTTATCTCTAATATCAACATGGATGTCATTGTCGATCCGACGAATCGACGTACCTCTGGACCACGAATGGACGCAACTCTGGACCACCTGGTCTAACAAACTAGGGAATACTAATTATGAAACTTAAGTGGGACTGCTCCGAACGTAAAAGTTGTATTCGAGTGTATTATGCTACGAATGTGGAATTTGGCTACGAATGTGGCAATGCGGAATTTACGTTAGGCTGGCTAGACAGCAACTAGAAGAAACGATCGCGGCCCTATGCGCAAGGCCAGCTGAGATAGTAGCTGCTTCCTGGATCAACACTTATCTCAACCGGCCTTGCCTATGCGCCGCCGTGCGCCGCCACGCCACGCCATGCCGCCGCCACCGCCGATGATTTTACCAATATTCTGCACGCCGTTGCTGATGAAAAATAATGTTGGCACGCTGCCGCTGCCCGCCGCCATTAATTTTTCGATGGGCCACGCCACTAGGTAGTTTTGCATTTTAATTAAAAATTTCAATTTTAACTTTTTAACGAGTTTTTCAGGATCTGTGGAACCTTTAAAACAAAAAAGGTAAGAAAGATTAAAATCCTTGAAATGGCAAAACGAAACTCAAAACAAACAAATGTGCTGAAGTACTTACTCGTCATAGTGTGCTAGTTATTTTTCACATTCGTGCAATGAGATTGGAGGTGTTAATGTTTTACACTTTTGACAATCTCCTGCTACAGATCAGCCACCAGCCCTCAGTTGGTTTGCATGCATAGCATCCCCATCAATGACCATAGCCATAAGTTACATTTATTTCTAACAACAATAAAAATTCCTAAACATTGTGATCATTCTGACTACCACTGGGCCTCGTCACAAAATATGTGTAGAACAGCGTTTTTTTGTGGTTGTTGTTGTTGTTATTTTTGTTGTTGTACAAAATCAAGCTCCATAGATCGCAGTTGTGTTCTTGTTTTGTTATGGCAAAACAAGTTATGGAGTTTGAGGATCTATTTCACTTATCGAGTAACCATGATGAAGACAATATGGACTATATTGGCTTATCAGATGAAGCAGCAGAAGATGCTGCTAACGAAGACGATGGTAGTAATAAAGAACAGTTAAGAATCAAATTTTTTTGGTGGAGCGATTAATTTTAATGAAGGTTGCAACGATATTTTCAATCTTAAGTAGCCTATAAAATGATTTAATTAGCAAACTAGCATATTTAAAGTCTTAAAACGCAGAAGGCACTCATTAATTTACTGTGGTTCAAGACATTTAAATAAAAAATACTTGGTAAAATTTTTAATATTTTTTATTTTGGTTTGTGCCATTAATACCATTCCAATTGCCAGTCGAATTCGTTATTTGGTGTGGCTGCTGACACCTAAATAAAAATTTCTTTCTTACCGTTTTTTAAAATGTCTATAACAATCGTAAATTCATCCGCCATTTTAGTGCTGAGAACCAGTCCGCCATTTTGATACAAGAGATTTTTTTGCTCTCAGCACTGCAATGGCCTATATATGTACTGTACGTTCTTGTTTCATTGTTGTGCTCCTGCATCGTTACAGTACTAAAAGAGAACTGAGTGGCAAAACCGGGTAATAATGTTGCCTACCACTTTGCAAGATAGCAATGATAAGCGTTGTGTACTGCAGGTTTAAAGTGATTGTTAAAGTGATGTTTAGATTTGTATGCTTGTACACTAGAGTTACCTGGCATAAATTACACCGGTCTAGCTGATTCCAACGAAGTGATGCATCCCAGGGTATTACCTATCCAGGGACCCCAGGCATCCCTGGACAGTGATGTTTAAAACAACAGATAGCTTGGTCAAATCTATGCTGGTGAAAATATTTATGCTTGGTCAAATTTATCCCGCGAAATTACTCAGTGCCTTTTGCACGGCATCCCAGGGCAGAAATTCTGCATAATAAAAATTATGTACTTATTGAAGACATAAACTTAATTTTTTTAACCTTAGATCACAAAAAAAGGTGATGTACAGTCGTCAACACTTCCAACTTTATTTTCGTGGGCGCTATTCTTGAAGCAACACCACTCATTGTTGGATGCTAACAAACAAAATGTGTGCCAGAAGCTTATAACCGCTAACCACTGGACGTCACAGATAGGCAGACCATTGTTGTATTCGGCATGTTAAATGTGTTAAAATGTATGGGGTAGACCCTGTACTGATACTATAAAGCCAAGATTTAATTCAAAATAATAATAATAATTCGTAGTTCTAGCTCCATTCCTTAATAATGTTAGGGGCTTCGGCCCATTTTAAATTAATTCGTATCACAATTGCACCTTTATGTTGCAGGAACACCAACAGGAGGTCATTTACGCTGATTTCTTAAAAAAAAACTAGCTTATAGGGATAGGACTCCGTTCCTCTCCCTCCCCTCCCCATTCAACTACAGGAGGCCATTGTTTCGAAGAAAAAATTTTTGAAATTTGCAATGAATTCGTAACGAAAACTGAATTTCTAGGTTGAAAAAAAAAGATTTAAAATTCATGCTGAATTCTTTAGATAGGCTAGCTTACAGTGCTCCACCGCAGACCCCCCCAATCCCCCACACTACACGGGGCGCTTGTTTCATATAAATTATTTTTTTAATATGATATAAATTCCTACGAAAGTTACATCTTCATTAGTAAGTTGTTGAAAAACGTTTCAAATTCACACAGGTTTCCTAAAAATACTCTAGCTTTGGCACGCCCCCCCTCCCTCCCGTCCAGGTGAGGCTGCCCGTTAGAGGAATCATCAAACTCTTTCTCTTTGATCTCCCTCCTCCACCCCGCCCATCTGAATAAAAAAAAAGCACGCACACACAAAGTCTAGGCCAAGTTAAAAATGGTATGGTTAAGCTAATTACTGGAACTTTCCAAGGTTTAATTTATAAAAAAATTTTGATGTTCTTTAAATGTGGGTATTTGCTAGGTTATTTCGTCTTTTCAACAGCCAGAATTACAGCCAAAGGCCAAGCAGTAGTATTTTGTCATAATACCTGGGGAAAAAAATAACGAAAACATCAGAAAATCACAGGGCTGGATATTATACATCCATGCACGCGCTGTGGTTAGCACCCGTGGAAGTCGGCGACTGCGTGATCTGAGCATGCGTGCGGGTGCTCTCCCGTTGACTTCTGGGCAAAAGCCGAAGTATCGTTTTCCTTCCAATTCGAGTTATTAGATACTAACACGTGTTTGTCACTCGGTCTAGTATTTTTGGGCTTTGTATTGCAATGTATAAAAAATGAAAGTTGAAACAAATCGGAAAGAAATTGCGGCCATTATCCATTCCCAAAATGACAAACAAACACGCAGACAGATAAAGAGACACACAAAATCCAATACGAATCCAGTACTCAGCCAAGTAAGTGTTTATAATTCTCGTATATGCTATGGGCTAATATTATTTTGATTATTTTGTACTGCAAGAGAGTTAGTACGAAAGTCAGGCTAATCTTCCAAATTATCTTCCAAACAACCATGGCAGGGGAGTCAGATAGTCTCCACGTGCACACCTCCCCACCCCCCTCCATTACCCGTTTGGACTAGCTGTTATTCCTAAATGATAAAGGGGAGAGACGTGGAGGATGGATGTGTGGGCAACTGACTAACAGTAATACACTAAACCCAGAAAACATGAAAACAAAAACGAACTCGTTTGATGCTTAAGGTAAGATTTAACTGATCCGAAGTCAAAACAGCAAAGGAACACAAATAAACTTTCCTGTAAAGTTTCAGATACTACAGTGTTACTGTACCGTTCATTCCACGTGAAACCTTACCGTCTTCAAATGTTTTTACCATTTTTACTTTTATATACGATAGATCCGCTAATGATGGGTGTATTCTACTTGGCTAAACGACATTGCTGGAAAATGTTTAAAAACCAATCGTCTTAGTGGATTTAGCAGAACTCTACAGGTAATTCAGAGTTCGTGCGAGTCCATAAAAATCTGGAAATGCCCTTGCAAGTAATAATGAAATTCCATACCCGGACAGTGCTTAAAAGTATTGAAAAATGGTATATGTATCATCAGTACAGTGATGAACGGAAAGTTGACTACGTGACTGAAGAACACTGCAAAACTTTAGCGAAGAAAGTAATCGAGTGTGTAGCCTTACCTTATTCCTCCTTTGGTTGGGCATGAAAAGTTTTGAAATGTGGACGCTGGCTTTAATTATATTTACGTGTATAATGGTTGGATACAGCAGTAAGGTTTCAGGTGGACTAAACAGTACAGCAACACTGCAGTATTACAGGAAAGTTTGTGTTCCTTTGCTGTTTTGACTTCGGGTTAGTTAGACCTTACCTTAAGCATCAAACGAATTCGATTTTGTTTCTAATTCGTGCTACTTTGGCGCACCATGTTTTATTGTTTTGTATCTTTATTAATTACGGTTTGCACAAACCGATGGAAACAAATACTTTAATCTGGTCTTGCAGCTGACGTTTGCTGATTGGCATTGTGGCATAATAACAATGTTTAACAAACGTAAAACAATCAATCTGGTCGTTTAGAGCTCCCTAACCCCTGAACCACTTGACCAATTAAAAAAGGCCTTATGGAAAGGGCACAACTACAGACCAATACCTATAAAATGAGCAAACACCAGCTTTGCATAACAAATAGTTCGATCTGTAGAGAGCGCAGAAACGTGTCGTGCCAAGAAGAAGTTCAACAATCCAAAAATGATAATCACGATTGCAGCTCAAGTCCAGATCTATCTCAGATGTGACAAATCGGAAATTAAGAAAAGTTCGGATGAGTGTTTACCAACTCCAACAAAGCTTAATACTAAACTTGAGTGGAAAACATTGAAAGACAGCAGAGAAATTCAGCAGCGAAATTTCGGCTTTAGCATGGGAGGTTGACATCAAACCTATTAATTTCTACAATGTTGGGGCATACACGTTGTATGTTTTTTCGAAACATTATTTATACACTTAACACCAGTCATTCAGTTATGTAGTGTATTCAACATTCATCTATTTTAACCCTCTCAATCATTTGCTTTCCAAAGCCATCCTTTACTCAATTGTTCCGATTTACTGAGGCTGAAGTGTTTACTACTTCATCTCGCCTTGAACATACTACTTAGCATACTTAGCGTGCTCTTTTCTTAGCATAGAAGTGTAAACAAAATGTACCAACTTGTCCATTTGTTGTCTGATTTTTGGAACTTACTTTAGCCTATCATTTTACAATAACCATGTCAATAAAGGGGGGGGGGGATTGACGCTTAATGGCGCGTCGACAACTTGGTCATTAGCGCCAACCTCAGTCACAGTGCAGTGGTCCGGGTTGCCACTGCACCACACATTACAGAGATGTTATTCAAACCCCTAATCTAAATCTTATCATACATCTGTACCTCCTGCAAAAATTGAAAAACACCGGACAGGAGGACAGACTTATCGCCCAACTGACGCGCAATGTCATGCGGAAGATGGAACCGACAACGAACACCATCAAGATAGCGACAATCAACAAGTAAGTGCCGGACCGTAAGTGGCCGTCGACACCAAGAACATTCAGGAGGGTCAACCCCCCGCAAAAGGAAACAATGAGTAAGTCGGGTGTGACCAATTCGCAAACGGGCCAACACAACCTCCTCACGGCGACTGCGGCGACACGCCGAGTGCCACTCCTCGACAGTGCCTTTAATGGCCCGTAACTTATTACCGTCCTGTCTGTCCCACAAGGTTTGCCAAAAAGCGGGTAACCTCAGACGCAGAATTGGAAAGGCATCTGAGGGAACAAGGCTGAGATCCCTACCGAGACGGCCAGAAAGGGCCCCTTTCGCAGCAGAATCAGCTTGTTCATTCCCTGCTATCCCAACATGGCCCGGGATCCAGCAGAAAAGCACGGTTTTCCGCTGGCCAGGCAAGCGGGAAAGCAAAGCTTGGACACGTTGTGTCAAGGGGTTCCGAGGATTGTAATTCGCCAATGACTCCAGGGCACTCATGGAATCACTAAAGACAATGAAATGCGTGCCCTGAAGGTCAAGGATCCATTCCACCGCCAAACCAAGAGCCAAAAGCTCTGCAGAGAACACAGAATAGCCTGATGGAAGGCGATGGGCAACCGTTACATCCTTACACACACAAGCACACGCCACGCCAACGTCGGACTTCGACCCATCAGTAAACAGGGCTGATAACCGGCGTACTGAGAACTCAGCCGCCGGAACTCCTGTAAGTACCTTGCTGGTAGAGTGGAACCCTTCGGGAGGGACGCCAGAGCAAAAATGAAACTGCCACCTGGGACAAGCCAAGGGGCAACTGGCATTCTCCCAAGCCTCAAGACGCAGGGCATTTCAAAGGCTATCTCCTGACACGACTGCTGGAGCCTATCGCGGAAATCACCCTTACCCACCCTGCGTCTGCCGACTCGCAAGTCTGGCCCAAAAACCATGGACCAAGCAGGACTGGATTGCACAGCACGCAAACGCACAGCATACTGAATGGCAAGCTGTCGCCGACGAATGGCCAAAGGTGGCTCCGAGGCCTCAGCATAGAGGCTGACCACTGGAGAAGTTCGAAAAGCCCCAGTCGCCACACGCAGGCCACTGTGATGCACAGTGTCCAACATCCGGAGAGTGGAGTCACTAGCCGAATCATAGACCATACACGCATAATCAAGTTTGCTGCGGACAAGGGCTCGGTAGAGGCGCAACATGGCAGCGCGATCGGCACCCCATGAAGTGCCCGACAGGACCCGCAAGATGTTAAGCGCCCCTAAAGCCTTGTCTTTAAGCTGACGTAAGTGTGGAAGCCAAGACAACCTGGAATCGAACACCAGACCCAGGAAACGTGCCTGTGGGACAACAGGAATTTGTGCCTGTCCCAAGTACAGGCAAGGATCCGGGTGCAGTGTTCGTTGGTGGCAAAAGTGGATGCACACAATCTTGTCCGGAGAAAACCGGAAACCATTACTTACCGCCCAGGTCTGGACTTTGTTAATTGCCAGCTGTAGCTGCCGCTCGCAGGTCTGCATGCGAGCTGCCCGAAAGCGCAGGCCGAAGTCATCGACAAACAATGACTGGGGAACAGCAGCTTGCTGAGCAATGGGGTTGATCCCTACAGCAAACAAGACGACACTAAGAACACCTCCTTGAGGCACACCATTCTCCAAGACAAACGGGCGGGAAAGAGTCGCCCCGACACGAACGCGAAAAGAACGGCCTGAGAGGTAAGCAGAAAGCAACAGTGGCATCTGTCCCCTCAAGCCATAGTTATAGAGATTACGGAGAATCCCATAACGCCACGTCGTATCATACGCCAATAAAGCATCGATTACGGTCGATAAAGCATCGTGTCAATAAAGCATCGATTACGGTTTTTAATGGACCTTATTTTGATTTTTTTTTTGGTCGGGAACTTCAACATTCGAAAGAAATTTTAATGAAATTGTGTAAGAATGAAAACAAAATACGATTGCAATGGCAGAATTAGGATTATTTACTTGTTTCTTTTTTACTTCACTGTGTTTATTAATTTAATTCACTGTGTAAAAAGAAAGGAAACTTTCGGTTTCATAATTGTTTCATTAGATGGCACTGTTATACGCTAATGACCAAATCCTTCATGTTTCGATGCTCAATCACATCCGGTATTGATATAGTAGACGTTATCTACGAAGGCTGCATTCGAAACCTTTTACCAATTTTCTGGGACACATGTTTTTCTTTTTTTTTATTATTTTGATTGGATTTGGGGATGCTGGGGGGGGAGTCCCTCACGACCCCCCCCCCGTGGATCCGTGCCTGTCTCCAGAAGTCTCCTTAGTTATTTGTTTATCTCACCATTGTTTACAATCTTACGCAAGCCTATTATAGGCAAAGTATATATGTATAAGAAAATACAAGCCATAAGCTAACAATGACAAGTGAAAAAGTGGCTTGTGTTTTCGTCTAAACTTTCCAAGCTACCGTACCCATTTCTTTCCGTACCAGCAAGCTTTTGGCATATCTTAAACAATGAGAAAACGAAACAATGCATGACTCTCGTCAATCGAGCACTTAAGTCTGGCCTAACAATACAAGTTGTTGCATAAAACTCGCAACCCACGAAAATAAAGTTGGAAGTATTGACGACTGTACATCATTAACACTTTATTTATACTTAATCCTTCTGCACCGCCAGTGCAGTTTGTAAAAAAAAGTATAGAAAAGCCGTTTTGTTAGGTGAGATCAATTTCCTGGCCCTAATTTCACCAGGGAGGGTCGATATAGTTTCACTGTGGATCAATTCTTAACGCAATAGGGTGTTAGTGAGCAACCGCATTTACTCAATCGTTGTCTCACAGGGCATAAGTTAATTTTATATTAGTTTTACTATGCTCATCTACAAACAGCACTGGCGGTGCAAAAGA
>JAHWFP010195297.1:0-13231 GCA_023313725.1 Lithobius niger
CGGCGAGGCTACAAGCACCTCTACAGTCGTAGCTTCGGCCGCTACAATGTTGAAACATACTGTCGGATAGACTTTAATCAGTTGCGGCTGTCAAGTCTTGCGGGTGTCTCCGGGAGCACTCATGATTTACTTTTTCTAATGTGAAAATTTAACTTTTATTCAAACCAAGGGTGTTTGTCTGATTTTGTGAAATACTAAGTGTATATTCAAACTTGCTATTTTTTTGTAAATGCAAACTTGTTGCCTATTTAATTAATTGGTATTCAGAAGCTTTCAGAAGCAAACCTTAATGTAAAGTGTACTTTCATTCTCTGTCGCAAAAATAAAACCAGGAGTTTTAAGCTTCAGTCGTTTGCTAGACTTGATTAATTGTATTTTAGTGTAAAATTAAATATGTAGCCCATCTTTAGATTTTAGCTAGTTAAACAGTTAAATCCATCGTTGGTGGCAGCGATACCGACAGTTTATGGTTAGGCCCCTTTAATTAGGACCGGCGCTCCAAACCCCATGCTGGGACAGTGCCCATGCTGTGTTGTATAACGAAAAAAGTCGTCGTAAGCACCGTAGAAACCTTAAGCTGAAACTCCACGTACACCAGGGAAACCGGGGGCGTTACAAGCACCTAAGCCGACGTAGCGTCCGCCGTTACAATAAATATGTAGCCCATCTTTAATTTTAGCTAGTTAAACAGTTAAATCCACCGTCGGTGGCAGCGATACCGACAGTTTAAGGTTAGGCCCCTTTAATTAGGACCGGCGCTCCATCCCCCATGCTGGGACAGTCGCCCATGCTGTGTCGAATAACGTAAAAAGTCGTCATTAACACCGATTAACCTCAAGCTGAAACTCCACGTACACCAGGGAAACCGGGGGCGTTACAAGCACCTAAGCCGTCGTAGCGTCCGCCGTTACAAAATCTTTAAATTAAAATTTAGAAATAAAGTTCCGAAAATTAAATAAAGCTAAAACTAGTTACCTAAACTACTACCTTGCCCGACATGGCAACTCTCGGACTAGGGACATCTCTGCTCCGACCGCCGTAGTAACGTCTGACTTGGAATTGAGCTATGCTGTGGATGAATCCTTGTAGGTCCGTTTTATAGCAGCTGCCTGGCAGCAAGGGAGGAGGGAAGCGCGGACCTGTAGGAGAGCGACGGAGGGGTGGAGAGGGGTAGAGGGACGCCTTGAGGAGGAGAGACTTGACCAAAACCGGCCGGGCTGTCACTACCGGAAGTGGGCATGATGGCGGCGCCAGGGCAGGGTAGCTGAGCGCTCTGAGTGGAGGGGGAATTGAATGCAGTGTTTTGATTGGAAGGGAATTGGTGAGGCTGCATTGACAAAGGGAATTACCGACTTGGGAGGGTTAGAGGCCGTGTTTTGAAAGTGCAAGTGAGTTGAAACTCATAACAATGTGAATAGGCCTATAAATAAGAACTACGATATTATGTATCGCAACTATTGAAGGATGGGGGGGGGGGAACGAAGTGTTTAGCTTTAATATTTTTACAAACGTGAAATTTAATAGTAGGAACGTTACAACGGTAGAAGCTCTGAAAAAAAATACAAGATAAACACTTTTGGAAAAAAATGTCCGGTAAAATTCGAAGAAAAGTTTTGCAGAGTTCAGTAGTGTTCAGTAGACCTAGTTTTTGCTAAACTGTTGCCCAATTAAATAAAAATAAAAGGTTAAATATACCAGCTTATTCCCTGAATGTTAGAACGCATGAACATTGGTGAAATATTATTGCAGCCGCTAATAATAAAAAAAATACAGTCGAAGTTTTCATAAATAACTTGGCCTTCGCTAGAATAAAAACGTCAAGTGTTGGGATTTCAAATACATGTATGTGAGGTTAAATACCTCCTAAAACAACACTAAGCTGGTTGGCTTTATGCCTGCAAAAGAAATAAATAATTACAATTTTTTGTGCAAGGTATTGAAAATGGCGATTGAAGATTTGCGTGCGGCGCCGGTCATTTTGCTGACTTTTTCAAAATGATGTAGAGAACTATTGGAGTGGAAATTTAATGTTCTGTTTTCGCAGAAGTTTTGAGAATGTTCAGGTCTATTAAGGGCCGCAAATTTCAAACGTTTTGGTCCATTTTTCACTGAGATAAGGTGTTTTGAAGACGGAGGCTTTTATAGGCCTATATGGCGTCAGTGAGAAAAATAGTTCGTTGTGAAAACGATAAACCCTCAGGTTTTTTATCTTTTGAGCAGAGGTCTCCTCTCAAATCTGTTGGTGAAGACTAGCTTCGTTACAATGCTACCCCAGTACCGATCGACGTTGACGCCACGCACATGACACCAATGCCAATCAAAACGAAATGCGTACCGTACCACACACACGGAACGACTGGTTAGCATCACACGCAACCAAACCAAATTTGGGAAGCAAATCAAAATGTTCCAAGTAACGATAATGACGATAATAGACGTCCTTAAGACAGCACTTCTGCGTCTCTGAACCCGACAGTTTCTTGTCTTTTCGACCATCAAACTCGTTCTTCCTCACCTTATGACGTCCATGCCTGTGTCCGACTTTCATGTCTTCTTTCACTCATCACCTCACCCACGGATGCACTCTCCTGTCTTCAACCGTTTGACGACCGCTGGGCGGCCGGCCTCGCCCGGTTGGCCTACGTCGCCAACGGCGGACTGTTTCCTGCTTCATGTGACCTACGCACTCTATCCCGGTCCCAACAACCTGCGATGTTTTCGTACGAGCCTTCACCACTCCATGGGCTTCCCTTGCGACTATCCTCTTTGTACACGCAGTCACCTCATCGCTCGAAGGCTTTTGAATTAGCACCCCCTGCTCATCTTCTTCACGCCGGATGCTACCACGACGTCTCAATGCAAGCTACGGAAACACCAGCTGCCTTCCCGAGTTCGGCCTTTCGACCAGCTGCATGTCTCGTCAATGGTTGACCCCACGCCTCGAAAGAATTCCAAGTCAACAGTCACTTCGCTGCTCGTCTCATTCGTGGCTTGAACCCACGTTTTTAGTGAACCAAAACGGAAGCCGTTTACACCTCTTGTTGCTTGTCTCGACCACGGCTGACCCCACGTCTCGAACGAAGACTAAGTCAACAGTCGCTACCCATTACTACTCGTTTCATTCGGGGCAACAACCCACGTTTTGAGTAAACCAAAACAGAAGCCGTTTGCACCTATTGCTGCTTATCTCGACCATGACTGACCCTACGCCTCCAACAAATTTAAAGATAACATTCGCTGCCCATTGCTGCTCGTCTCATTCGTGCCCAGAACCCACGTTTTAAATGAACCAAGATGGAAGCCGTTTGCACCTTTTACTGCTTGTTTCGACCATGGTTGACTACATGCCTCGAGCAAAAATCAAGACAACAGTTGCTGTCTACTGCTGCTTGTCTCACTCGTGACTAAACCCACGTTTTGAGTGAAGATCCAAGACAGAAGTCGTTCCCACCTCTTGCCACTTGTCTCGACCGTAGCTCACCCCACACCTCGAGCGAATATCAAGTCATCAGTTGCTGCTCACTGCTGCTCGTCTCACTCGTGGCTAGAACCACGTTCTGAGTGAATCAAGATGGAAGCCGCCTCCATCTCTCACGTGTCTCGTCCATGGCTGTCCTCATGTATCGTGCGGAAATCAAAACAACAGCTGCTGTCAACTATCGCTCGTCTCACACAGGACTAGACCCCACGTTAAAAAAAAAAATCTCTAGAAGAAGCCATTCACGTCCCTTGCTATCATCTCGCTCGTGGCTGAGCTCACGTCTCGAGCGAAAATCAAGTCAACAATTGCTGCCTACCACAACTCGCCTCACTTATGGTTTAAACCCACATTTGAAGTAAAGATCCAAGACGGAAGCCGTTTCCACCTCTTCAGGCTTGTCTCAACCATTGCTGTCCCCATGCTCCTAGTAAATCAAGACAACACCCATGCTCGTCTCATTCGTGGTTTAAATTCACGTTTTAATTGAAGATTCAAGAAAGGACCGTCTCGGTCTACGACTGACCTCAAGTCCCGGATAAAATCAAGACTTAAGCAGCCATCCGCTCTGATTCTCGGCTCTCCCGTAGCTTAAAAAAAATAAAAAAACCACGCTTTACACGAAGATTCAGTCGGATGACGTCTTCACCCCCTGCACCCTGCCACGACAAGGGCTAACCCCACGTCTCGTGCGAAAGCCAGAACATCTGTTGCAATCCACGCCGGTGGTTGCCTCATACCTGACTAAAACCCATGTTTTGAGCAAAGAGCCAAAACGAAGGACACTCTCCCTTCTTCCAGAACGTCGACCATGGCTGGACCCACTTCTCGGGTGAGGATTAAATCACCCATGGCTATTCACACCTACTTTCCCTCCTCTTCCAAATCCACGGTCTCAACAAATGGGCTCGTAACCTCACCCAATCCTCCCTAGTCCAAATCTTCACGTAGTTACTCTCATCATACTCTTGAAGAAGGCTGCAATTCATCAGATGATGCTATCAGAATCCCTTCAATCCGTATCAGACGCTCGTGGTGAGGACACCTTAACACCACCGAAGAAAAAATCTGAGGGCAGCATTCTTCCATACCAGAAGAAGATCGTCTATATGGCGATCCCCCTTTAAAAATGTAAATATTGTATAATATTATTCTTTTAGGCATAAAGCCGGAACACTTTTTCAGCTTAGTTGTGTTGTAGATGTTGAAAACACACGATATTTTTTATTTGTAACAGGTGACGACTTTGATTATTTATAAAAAATGTCCGACGTTCAAACCAGTTTAACCCTTTGAGTGCTAAACCCGAGAAAATCTCGGGCCAAACACGAGCACAGGTTGAAGTATTAAAAACAGAGTCCTTACTACGCGCAAGATGGCTAACAATGCAGGAATGACAACAATACTAGGTTCCCTTAACAAGCCGACTCTAGAGACGGCCGTGGCCGAGTTGGTAGAGGCTTGTGCCTCACGTTTAACAGCTACTCCAGGTTGCTAGTTCGAGCCCCGTCCAGGTTACCCCTACTTTTTTGGAGATATAAAAAAAACGCAGCTCTCAAAGGGTTAAGAAAGAATTTTTCAAAACACAAGTTAACCCTTTGAGTGCTAAACCCGAGAAAATCTCGGGCCAAACACGAGCACAGGTTGAAGTATTAAAAACAGAGTCCTTACTACGCGCAAGATAGCCAACAATGCAGGAATGACAACAATACTAGGTTCCCTTAACAAGCCGACTCTAGAGACGGCCGTGGCCGAGTTGGTAGAGGCGTGTGCCTCACGTTTAACAGCTCCTTCAGGTTGCTAGTTCGAGCCTTGTCCAGGTTACCCCTACTTTTTTGGAGATATAAAAAAAACGCAGCTCTCAAAGGGTTAAAACTAACCTAAACTGCGATATAGCCCTTTAAAAAACTAGCTGGAACATTTAATCTTTTGATTTGTGCACTTAATGCATTTTGGTAAATTTAACTTCTTGTCATGAACCCTACCGGAGCTCCAATGTTTATGTTTGTATATTTTTACGGACCCAGTGTATATTTTTATGTCTATTTTTTATAGCATCTCCGTCCAAACTCCGACCGTAGCAAACCTCTAAAACGAAAACAAACTAGCTTTCCTTCGACAAAATCATGCTTTGTAAATAGCAGTTTCATTCCCAAAGTCAAATAATTATTCTGTGCATTACACTTCGTCCCCCCCCCCTCCTTCGATAGTTGCGATGCCTAACATCGTAGTTTATTTAATAGGCCTAAAAATCACGTTGTTATGAGTTGAAAACTCACTTGCACCTTCAAAACCAGGCCTCTAACGTTTGCAAGTCGGCAATTCTCTTTGTCAATTCAACCTCCGCAATTCCCGTCCAACCAAAACATTGCCTTCAATTTTCCATCCGTTCAGAGCGTTCAGCTACCCTAGTCGTCCGTGCTGCCACACCGACTTCCGGTAGTGACAGCTCGGCCGATCTAGGTCAGTCTCTCCTCCTCCAAGATGTCCGCCTCCTCTTCCCCGCTCGTCCCCTCCGCAGCTATCCTCGGCGTCCGCGCCAACTTCCGGTAATGAGTATATAACCCCAGCCCCAGAGAAACTCGTTAGCACAGCTCAGGATACTCAAAGCTAGAGGTAGCTACGCCGGTCGGGAGTGGAGATGCCGTGGTCCTATTGTTGCCATGCCGGGCAAAAGTAGTGGTTCGTATTGTACTTAGTTTAACTTTAAAAGCTTATTTTTTGGACTTTTACGTCAAAATTTATAGTTTAACTTTAAACTTAACCTCGTAGCTTTAGTATTTAATTTTATGGTGCGTCAAGCCAAACGGCATTTCGGACGTTGGCGGTCGTAATTTAAGGGTTCACGGTCCCTTACTAAAAACCAGCTTTCTTTATTATGTTTTTTTAAACGTAGTTTAAAGTAAACAAAGGACGGTTTGATCTTCGTGGGGTTTCCATTGATTAATCGCTCGGATCGACTTTATAGGTAGCTGCTGCTTCTGTAATTTAAGGAGTTGACTTATCAACAGCAACTCTAGGAAGTTTAATGCTTTGTTAATTCACGTTGAAACATAACTGTAAACCAGGTCTACTATTGTTAGTCAGCCGAGGCTGTTGATAATTTAGAGGGCTCTTTTGCGAAATCCCCTTGTGCCTGCACAAACCACCTTTTTCTATTTGAAAATGTTTTAAGTGAACGTAGTTGTTGTTCAAGTTGAATTTACTGTAAATTCCCCCTGTTATTTATAAACTAATTCAGTTGTAAATTTGCCAAATGTAAATGTAAATTGCGGTATGATTTTTTTGACAAGTTTGTTTAAAAATAAAACCAGGAGTTTAAAACCCAGTTGGTTTATTCGTCCGTCGTTCGCTAGAAGTTAGTATTTAAGACAATTCTCTTCAAAGTTAACTTAGCTAGCATAATTCCCACCTTGGTGGCAGCGTTACCCGCTATTTATTCACTAGTCAGGTCTTAGATTAGGACTTCAATGCTCCATTCCCTACATCGGGACAGTAGCAGTTGTGCTGTTTAACCGAAAAAGTACGTAAACGCAAAACAGAGTGTTTGATAGCAAGATCCAGTTACACTAGGCGACCGGCGATGCTACAAGCACCTACCCCGTCGTAGCACCCGCCGTTACAGCTTTGAGAAACAGTTCATTTTCAATAGCGTTAGCTAGTGCATCGGAAAGTTCACTTAAATCCAATTTACCGTCTTCGAAGGCTGCTCGTAAGATTTGTTGGGATTCACTTTTAGACTCGCTTACTGTGAGGCCTAAGTTCAAACAAACTTTCTTTAAATCCTTGTTTTGTAAATCACGGATGATTTCTTCTAATTCTTCCATTTCGGACGTTATGAGTCTTAATGGTTAACGTGGTTTCAAGATAAAGCTTTTATAAATGAAACAAAAATTAAAAGCAGCCTCTTAAAATTTAACGTTACCTTTGAGTAGAGCGAATTAATTAAAAAACTTCTCTCTCAAATCCAGTAAGATTGCACAAAAAAAAATACACTTTTAAGACCACTAGCACTCTGGTGTATGAATAGCTAAATGGCATAAATGCTATCAACTACAACACTCGGCTTGGCGGCCTTTAAGCATATCTCATGTACACTTACCCACACATTGTACAATCGCTGTACGGTCTGTCTGTCCTTCCGTTCCACCGTAGTACGGGAAGTCCGGCACTGATTTTCAGGAGTCGATCGTCACTGGCGGTCAAATCCATGGGACCTCGGTGTAGCACACAAAATCCACGGCTTGGCTGCACGGAGCGCAGTTTCCCTCTCGAGCCTCTTCTCCTACAGCATCGGTTGGGGTTGGGACGGCTCTCGGCTGGAGGACGTCTGCTGGAAGCGGCAGCTGTTGCTTCCTGGCGCCGGCAGTGGTGGAGCTGCGGCGGGGGTTGTACTTTTTTTTGCGTTAGTACGACTTCTGCTTCGTGACTGTATATCGTAGTCACAGGCATCTACTTCGTGGCCATATTTGGCTGGACCACAGACGTCTAGTTGGAAGTGGCTTGCATCCTTCTAGGCATGTAGCATGGCAGGGGGGAAAACCCTTAACGGGAACAGCACCTGTTCATCCCACCACTGTCACCAGTTGTAGCGGCGGACGCTACGACGGCTTAGGTGCTTAGGTGCTTGTCCCCCGGTTTCCCTGATGTACGTGGAGTATCAGCTTGAGGTTTTACGGTGTTTACGACGACTGTTTACGTTCATTTACACAGCATGGGCAACTGTCCCAGCACGGCGGATGGAGCGCCGGTCCTAATTAAAGGGACCTAACCTTAAACTGTCAGTATTGCTGCCACCAAGGGTGGATTTAACTGTATAAGTAGCTAAAATTAAAAGATGGGCTACATATTTATATGTTACACTAAAAGACAATTAATCAATCTAGCAAACGACTGAATCTTAAAACTCCTGGTTTTATTTATGAAACAGAATGAAAAGGACACTTTACATTAGGGTTTGCTTATGAAAGCTCTTGAATACCATTATTTAAAAGTAGCAAGTTTGGAATATACAATTTAGTAATTCACACGTTTTCAGACCAACAACACTTGTGTTTGGAATAAAATTTTTAATTTTCACATTAGAAAAAGTAACTTCCGATCACTTCTTTCTCTGATGGCTACCAGCTTTCAACTAGTATCGATACTGTGTCACAGTGGTCATTGGACTGGCAGCTACCATTATCTGCCACAAAATGCAGTATGTTCCACATTGGTATTACAAACCCCAGCCTTATTTACACTCTGTCGGACACATCCCTCGACGGAGTATATTCCATACGTGACCTGGGGGTGTGGTTCTCCAGTGACTTGAAGTCCACTATCCACTGTCGCCTGATTTCAGCCGCGGCCTACCGTAGGTTGGCAATCGTCCGACTTTGCTTTACATCTGCTAGTATTGTGACCAAAATTTGGGCCTACAAGGTGTTTGTGCGGCCAATCCTCGAATACGCGAGTCTGGTTTGGTCACCCTACCTTTTGCAGGATATTGACCAACTTGAAGCCATCCAACGCTCTTTTACTCGTGGTCTTACTGGGTACCGCAATCATTCTCCCAACACACGGTTATCTATGGCATGCCTTGATCCCCTTGAACTCCGGAGACTGAAGGCTGACCTTGTTTTGACCTTTAAAATTCTACATGGGTTGCTCTCTATCGATGTTCCGTTCTTCACCCTGGCCTGTACCAGTAAAACTCGCGGCCATTCCCTTAAATTGAGCATGTCCATTCCACGGACGGACTGCAGAAAGATTTTCTTTGCGTCTCGGGTAATAGGACCTTGGAATTCTCTTCCAGAAGCTTTTGTCAATTCGCCCTCAGTTAGTGAATTTAAGCGTCGCTTGGATGAACATCCACTTGATAAGTTTTTAAAAAGAAATTACCAAACTTAAACATTTCCCCTTTTTCCCCTGTTTCTTTCTGCAGGATCGGTGTCAGTGGCCCCACCCCTTCCGTTCTCCTGACCATTATAGGTCAAATTCTTATTTATTTTAATTATTTATTTAAATCATAGGTGCTCCCGGAGACACCCGCAAGACTTGACAGCCGCAACTGATTAAAGTCTATCTGACAGTATGTTTCATACACGATCAACCGTCCACAGTTGTTTCTAAGTTTTCCAAGTACAAAAAGATCAACCTCCCTTAGTTCCCGCAGAAACTGTTCTAAGTAATAAAAAGCCCAGCAATTTTACACTTAGGCATCAGTAGGTCTCAATTTGACTTCCACAAAGATCAAACCGTCAATTAGTTTAAGTTAAAAATCCATTTAAAATAAACTAGAAAAGTTGGTTTTTAGGAAGAGAACCACTCTTACGTTATGGGGAAATGCCGCTACAGGCATCTCCCCCATAAATTTCTACAAGCTAGAGAGTTAAGTTTACATTTAAACTAAAATTTAGAATATGGGGGTCCTAAACTGAACTTTTAAAAGCTAAACTACAACATACGAACCACTACCATTGTGCCCGGCATGGCATTCTCCAGACATGGCGTCTCCACTCCCGACTGGCGTGACCCTTCTCTAGCTTGAGATCTGTTAGCTGTGCTAACGATTGCGTTCTGGGGCTGGGGTTTTATACACATAACCGGAAGTTCGCGCGGACGTCGAAGGTAGCTGCGGGGGTCTGATTGGCTGAGGGCCTCGAGAACAATGGAAAGTGGGAGGAGAAGTCGGATGAACAAAGGAACTGGGTGCAGAGCCGTTTGAAGGAGTAGGGATGGAAAAGACAGGCATGTTTGAGTTTTAATCAATTGAACTTTGAAAAATAGGCCTTTATTTTTAATTATTGGCTACGGAATTCATATTTACGTCTTTGCAACGTGAATAGGCTCTTGTTAAAGCTTAATACTTGGCTTTGGGTAATGCAGAGAGCATTACTATCAAATTTTATAAGCCTTAACTAGAAACTGCAGTGTTACACACCACAACCAGCCCTGGCTGGGGAGGGGGGCAAAAAGGGGGACTCGGAAGTTTTTGCACAGTCCGACCCTCGGATTGGGTTTAAACAGATCCTTTATAAACATCTTTTGGTTTTTAATAGTAGATCAAGCTATCGGTAGCATTCGATAGGTCTCAGTCGGGTTTAGAGGAGAACTGAAACAAACATATATACACCGAAAATTCATGTCCGGTAGAATGCCAGGTCCAATTACGTTGGACCTATGGTAGCGTTTCTGGGGGCAAAAAGAATATAATAAAAGCATAAATGTGGTTAAATAAACTAGCTTAGTTGGATGCTATAATGCATTAAGTAACTGGGAACGTTTAACGTTTAAATATACGTTTTACTGTTAAGTTAAAATTGATCGTTGTGGAAATTTTTCGTATGGATTGCGGCCGACAAACACAATAAAAAATATCACACTTCATATTGTTGTCTGTACATGAAATCGAGGTTAAGTACCTTCGCAGAGGAAGCTCCTCCTAAAATGCACTAAGCTAGTGTGTTTGGGCTTTTTGCCCTAAAAGGAAAAGGATAAAATAAAAATACATAAATACAGAGTTCAATAATGGCGGCCATGATGACGAAGCACTGTGGTGGGTTTGAGGTTATCTTCAAACGTAGTTTAAAGGTTCTTCTTGATGGAAAGTCCGGATTTGGGCTTCCCCAATAGGCTTGTATTTGGACAGGGTATTAAATGTTGAAAAGTTTGGCCGATTTGGTCCATTATTGCGAAAACGGCGAGATTTGCCTAGGCGAGGCATTTGGGTGCTCCAAGAAAAAAAATTTCAAGTTTTGAAAAACTAGCGTTTTTCGGTGGCGCTCGTTTACAGTCGGGAGTGGAGACGCCATGTCCGTAGGATGCCATGCCGGACAAAATGGTAGTGGTTCGTATGTTGTAGTTTAGCTTTTAAAAGTTTAGTTTTAGGACCCCCATATTCTAAATTTACAGTTTAAATTCGTAAACTTAACCTCTAGCTTAGAGAAAATTATGGTGGTGACGCATTAAGCGGCGTATTAGGTTCTCTCACCCCATAACGTAAGAGTGGTTCTCTTCCTAATAACCAATTTTTCTAGTTTACTTTAAATGGATTTTTAATTTAAACAGACGGTTTGATCTTTGTGGAAGTCAAAGGAAAAATAATGATGCCTAAGTATAAAATTGTCGGGCTTTTTATTTCTTAGAAGTTTCTGCGGTAACTAAGGGATGTTGATCTTTTGTACTTGGAAAACTTAGAAACATAACTGTGGACGGTTGATCGTGTATGCAACATATATTGTCAGATAGACTTTAATCAGTTGCGGCTGTTTAGTCTTGCGGGTGTCTCCAGGAGCACCTAGTATTACTTTTTCTAATGTGAAAATTTAAACTGTATTCAAACACAAGCGTTGTTTGTCTGAAATCTTGTGAATTACTAACTGGTATATTCCAAACCTGTTGCTTTTACTGTTCTAAGTAATAAAAAGCCCAGCAATTTTACACTTAGGCATCAGTAGGTCTCAATTTGACTTCCACAAAGATCAAACCGTCAATTAGTTTAAGTTAAAAATCCATTTAAAATAAACTAGAAAAGTTGGTTTTTAGGAAGAGAACTACTCTTACGTTATGGGGAGAGAGAACCTAAGATGCCGCTACAGGCGTCTCCCCCATAAATTTCTACAAGCTAGAGAGTTAAGTTTACATTTAAACTAAAATTTAGAATATGGGGGTCCTAAACTGAACTTTTAAAAGCTAAACTACAACATACTAACCACTACCATTGTGCCCGGCATGGCATTCTCCAGACATGGCGTCTCCACTCCCGACTGGCGTGACCCTTCTCTAGCTTGAGATCTGTTAGCTGTGCTAACGATTGCGTTCTGGGGCTGGGGTTTTATACACATAACCGGAAGTTCGCGCGGACGTCGAGGGTAGCTGCGGGGGTCTGATTGGCTGAGGGCCTCGAGAACAATGGAAAGTGGGTGGAGAAGTCGGATGAACAAAGGAACTGGGCGCAGAGCCGTTTGAAGGAGTAGGGATGGAAAAGACAGGCATGTTTGAGTTTTAATCAATTGAACTTTGAAAAACTGTTCGAAGCAAACTACGATGTAAAGTTTTCTTTATTCTCTGTTGCAAAAATAAAACCAGGAGTTTTAAGCTTCAGTTCGTTTGCTAGATTGATTAATTGTTTTTAGTGTAAAATAAATATGTAGCCCATCATTTAATTTTAGCTATTTTAAACAGTTAAATCCACCGTTGGTGGCAGTGATTACCAGCAGTATTAAGGTTAGGTCCCTTTAATTAGGACCGGCACTCCATCCCCCATGCTGGGACTGTAGCCCATGCTGTGTTATTGAACGTAAAAAGTCGTCGTAAAGACCGTAGAACCTTAGACTGAAACTCCATGCACACCAGGGAAACCGGGGGCGTTACAAGCACCTTAGCCGTCGTAGCGTCTGCCGTTACAGAGTCCGTTAATTCAGGTCGGCCCCCTGGGGCACCCATTACTATGGTCCCACCACCACTGGTGACGAGGTTTGCTGCAATGCTAGAAATTGCTGGTAATGGATATGTTGTCAGCATATAGAAACATCAAAATCCCAGGGGCACCTGGTCCATTTTGGTTTCTATTGTCTAACCGAAAATATACATTACCTGTACCCGTCCTGCCTCCCTTCTCGCGTTACCATTGTAATAATTGGAAGATGAAACCAGGTATGGTCTCTGCGCAGACGATACGCCAACGAGTTCTTCTCTTGGGGAGATTGTGTAACAAGAAGGAATGCTAGAAATTGCAGGTAATTTATATTTTCGGTTAGGCAATAGAAA
>JAHWFP010195297.1:15636-45298 GCA_023313725.1 Lithobius niger
TCGTGGAGACCTCCCCGCGACTTCATTGAGGGTAGCCCCCAAAAAAGCATGACAATCAATTCCGCATTAAAAAAATGAAAATACAGCACAAAAAATGCATATATGGCAACTTATCTGTTGTGGCAGGAGGCAAATTTTTTGGTTTATACTCTTGACAGCATTTTGTTTAATGTTACTCCCCGTTAAGTTACAGCACCAAAGGTTTTTATAATTTTCGCAAAAATAAAAACCCATGCAGAAAGGACTGTCTTTTCTGGATGGAAAAAGCTAATTCAGTGGGGGGGGGGGGGCCCCCAAACAAAAAATTTAAGGCCTAACTCTTTTTTTTTTTGAGGGACACGCAAAAGTTTTGTGTGCCACAAGGAATAGTAATATTTCTTTCAAAAATTCAAAAACCCAAAGCAATTTTGTTCCAGAAAAGTGATCCCTATTTTCACTTTTTTTTGTAACTAAAAAAAAATATAGGCTACATTGTCATGTATTTATGTGCCACCCGTATCACAATTTTTTTTTTTTAAACATCGGGGTTGTGTGCCAGTTGTGCATAGCCTACAGGAGTTAAACCCAAAACATTACAAGAAATAAAGCTGCTACATGTTATTTCTCGCTATCAATTTCTGCATTATCAGATTGGTATTCATAACGTGTAACCAAGTATCGAGTCAGTCAGTGGCATTTTTGTGTAGGGTGATGCACCTCGTTAAGATCTTACAAAATTTAAAACAAGATCTTGCAAGGTCTTGGTCAAGATATTGTCAAGATCATGCAAGTTCTTGACCAAGACAACGGAAGGGCAACAAATAAAGACCATGCTTTATGAAGTTGTTTTAAATTAGTATGACGTGGAGGTTTGTCCATTTTTCTATCCAAAGTTGGGCATGTGTTGGTCGAACTAGGTAAACAAGCATAAAGTATGCCTAACTAGCAACCTCTCCGATGTCGGTCGCCACTCGCCATTTGGCGAATGAAAATCATCATTGGCGACTTGGAATTTAGCTCTACTCGCTGTTGTATTCTTATGCTTCTAGATAAGAAATGGATGCACAGCCTATAACGGGTTAATAGATGATTTACTGCTTGTTATTGATACATACGTTTACATCGTGCTCGACTGCTCGTACTATAGGTTAGCCTGCCTCACCCAGATACATTTGTGGTTACTTAGCGTTGTACAGACTCACCTACCACTGATCTGTACAACGTGTCACTAATACAACACGTTTCTTTTTTTCTTAACAAACAAACACAGTTGAAGTGTCCTAATGACCTTCGACCAAGTTCAGTCCGTTGCACACATAATCGTTGAATCTCAGTGGTCTTCTTATTTGCCTTCCTCTTCTTGTCTCATGTTGCCTCAATGGCTGCATCTCTGCAGGTTGAATGGGCTGTTGTCCTGGTTCAGCTTGAGCTTCTCTTCCCTGTGTGATCTCACTTGCTTCGTCCTCCAATTCGATGCCTGCATAGGGATCACTTTGGTACTGTGTTTCATAGCTCTTCCTGAGATGTTTTCGGTTCCTTATTATCTTCGTACCCTCTTCTGTTGTTAGTTCATACGATCGGGGTTCTTCTCTCACCTTGGTTACCGTTGCTCGTCTCCACCCGTTGGTTTCTGTCCTTGCCCACACTTCCTCCCCTCTCTCAAATGGTGGCAGTGTTCTACCTTTTCCTTGCTCCTGTCTCTTCTTTGCAAACTCCACCCTTTGCGGTCCGTGCTTCCGCAATGCTGGGAGCAAGGTGTTGATGTTTCTGTTATAGAGGAGCTTCGCTGGTGTGTCTTTCGTTCCTGGGAGGGGAGTTGTCCACCACGTCAGAAATGCTATATAGGGATCTTTAGCCTCCTTTAATACTTTCTGCAGCGACTTCTTGGCCGTCTGGACCGCTCGCTCGATCTGTCCGTTTGCTTGCGGGTATCTCGCACTCGTCACTGTGTGATGTATCTTCCACTCACCTATGAATTTTTCAAATTCTCTGGATGTGAACGGTGGTCCACCGTCCGTTACAATCGACTGAGGGGGTCCATGTCTTGCGAAGATCGACTTCAAAGCCGGTATCACAGTAGACGCTCGTAGGTCGTTTAGCCTCATCACCTCCACAAACTTTGAATAGTAGTCAATGACCTCCACATACTTTCCGCCTTGTAGTTCAAAGAAATCTATGCCTAGTTTCACCCACGGGCTTGGTTCTACCTGGTGAGGCATCAGCGGCTCTTCAGGATTTACACACTGTGCCTGGGCGCAGGTGCTGCACTTTTGTATCATTCTTTCAATGTCCCTTGACATTCCTGGCCAATAAAGTCCACTTCTGGCATGTAACTGGGTGTTCGTGATGCCTTGATGACCCTCATGTAGTCTTGTTAGTATCTCTTTTCGTAACGCTTCTGGAATGACCAGGTGGTCTCCCTTTAGGATAAGTCCATCATACTCTTGGAGTTCCTCTTTCACATTCCAGTATGCCTTGAGACTTTCATGAACCTGCGATTTGCTGTTTGGCCAACCGTCTTCAATCATTATCTTCAGACTTTGCAATGTTGGGTCTGCTGCTGTAGCCCTCGTCACTTCTTCAATTTTCAGGTCTCTTTCTTTGAATCCGAGTACAACCTCCTGGATCTGTATATCTTCGTCAGGAGTTTCAAAAGGGTTGTCGTCCACAGGAGCTCTCGATAGTGTATCCGGCAATGCCATTTCTTTTCCCGGCTTGTAGCGTAAATCAATGTCATATCTCTGTAGCCTTAGAAATAACCGCTGTATTCTTGAGGTTAGCGCTGCCAGTGGCTTTTTGATCATGCTGATCAGTGGTTTATGGTCCGAGTACACAATACAATTCTGTCCATAAATGTACTGATGGAATTTCTCACATCCAAATGTGATCGCCAAAAGTTCCTTCTCAATATGAGCGTATCTCTGCTGTGCTGCCGTGAGCGCCGTGGAAGCATAGGCTACTGGTCTATCGTCTTGCATAATGATTGCTCCCATGCCTATTGGTGACGCATCGACCATCAGGACCACTTGTTTTCCAGGCTGGAAGTACGCTAGCGTTGGGGCTTCCGTGATTCTTCTACTGACGTCATCTATCATATCATATGTTGCGTTCCACTGCCACTCTGAATCTTTTTGCAACAATTTTCTTAGTGGAATTAACTCTGTTGCCAGATTTGGTAAAAACTTGCTTAGGTAGTTTACCATTCCAAGCCATCTCTGTAGCTCTTTCCTGTCTTCTGGCTTCTTCATGCTCGTAATTGCTTTAACTCGTTCGTCGTCAATTGCGAGTCCTTTGCATGACAACTTGTGGCGTAAATACTTCACTTCTTCTTGTCCTAGTTGCGTTTTCTTCTCTTCTAGCTTAAGGCCTTTTTCCCTTGCTCTCAGTAGAGTCCTCTCCAGCTGGATGTCATGATCCTCGTCCGTCGTGCCCCACGTTAGAATGTCATCTACGAACGGTTCTGTCTTCTCATGTGACTCGTACATCTCTGACATCTCTCTCTGGAATACCTCCGGTGCTGCCTTTATTCCGTATGGGAGCCTCGTAAATCTGAATCGTCCGAATGGAGTCGCAAACGTGCATATATACGAGCTTTCCTCGTCGAGCTTCTTCTGATAAAAAGCTGACTTTGCATCCAGCACCGTCAATTTCTTCGGGCCGGCGAGTTTAGCCACTATCTCGTCCAGGGTTGGCATCTTATAGTGGGACCTGCACATGGCCTCGTTTAGCGCTTGAGGGTCCAAACACACTCTCAAATTTCCATTAGCTTTCATTATAGTTATCATTGGATGTACCCATTCCGTCGGGGTGTCCACTATGACGATTATACCCAAATCACTCATTCTCTTGAGTTCTGCCTGGACTTTATTCAACAAGGCATACGGCACTTTCCTTGCTGGTGACATCTGGGGTACTGCATCCGGCTTCAGCGTGATGTGATATTCTCCCTCCAGTGTTCCCATTCCTGAAAAAACATCTGCATATTTTTTCATTATTGTTTCTGCTGTGCCTGGTAGGCCTATTGTCTGTGTCATGTCTCTTGCGTGGCTTTGTTCCATGTGGACCGCTTCAACTCGTCTCAGCAGATTCAATTTATCGAAGCAGGCTTCCTCGCCTAATATAGGGTCCAGGTCTTCCTTTACAATCAAAAACACAAGCTCTTCAGATTTGCCATTGTACTTGCACAACCCTTTGCTCTGACCTACCAGTTCTATAGGCTGTCTGCTATATGTACTCAAATTCACCATAGCTGGGGTGAGTTTCATCACTGGACGGATATCTCTCCAAATTTTGTATGGTAACACATTTGCTTGTGCCCCCGTGTCTACTTTAAATGTTAAATTTTTAGATCCTATTTGCACTTGCACTTTGGTTCTTAGGCTAGCACTTTATGTGCAATATTCAGTGTACTCATGAAAAATGTTTCTTTTCCATGTTCATCTTCCCTTTCAGTGTGCACTGCTCTTACCTGTGTCTCAGTTTTCGAAAGACACATTTTAGCATAATGGTTTTTTTTCTTGCACTTATTGCATATGGCTCCATATTCTGGACATTCTCTTGGTTTGTGATTTCTCCCACACCATTTACATCCCTGCTTTTGTCTTTCCCAATTTTTATTATATTTCGCATTGGTGTTAGTGTTTTTATTAAAACTTTTTCCTCCTCCACTAGCTTGATGTGTAGTGTTGGGCTTTGAATTCTGCTTTGTGATTGTTTTGATCGACTCTTCTGGTGGTACAAACAATTTTGCTTGTTCTCCTGAAATTTCGGCTGCGCGGCAAATTTCGACTGCTTTCTCCAGGGTGAGTGATTGTCCGACTCTTAGCAATCTCTCCATCAAAGCCGGGCTTCTAACTCCTCCTACAAAAACATCTTTTACGAATTCCTTTTGATTTCTCCGCATACTCACACGTTTGCACTAATTGCTTTAATTTCGTAACATATTCTTCTACTGTCTGTCCCTCTTCTTGTTTTTCTTTCATAAAAATGCGGCGCTCGTATGTCACGTTTCTCTTTGGGATGTAGAATTGTTCCAGCTTATCGAGTACAATGTCTAGCGTCTTGTCTGCGTCTGGTAGCGCTGTTCCGTCTGGCTTCAAATACTCGAATGTCAATTCGGTTTCTTGTGCTTCTTCACCGATCACATGCAGTAGAATCGCTATTTTTCTATTTTCACTAGCACTCGTGAAATCAGCTGCATCCATATAGTTCGTGAAACGTTTCCTCCATTTCTTCCATGCATCGGCTGGATTTGTTCCTGGCTGCAATGGCTTTGGTTGAGCAAACATCGCCATTTTTTTGTTTTTCTTTTTCAGCTTCACCCGTTTGTTTCCAAGTTCCCAATTGCGTTGCAGATGGCTCGATCGTGATCGCTTATCTGGTTCGTTTACCTTCTGACACCATGTTGTATTCTTATGCTTCTAGATAAGACATGGATGCACAGCCTATAACGGGTTAATAGATGATTTACTGCTTGTTATTGATACATACGTTTACATCGTGCTCGTACTATAGGTTAGCCTGCCTCACCCAAATACATTGGTGGTTACTTAGCGTTGTACAGACTCACCTACCACTGATCTGTACAACGCGTCACTAATACAACACTCGCCAAATCGGTGACTAGCAATAGAAAATTGCGCTCAAATAGCGATATCTCGGGAACCGTATAAGCTAGAGACGAACGGTTTGCGGCGTTATGCTCAGGTTTACAAGGGCTACACAACAGCCTTTTCTGCAACAGTAGTAGGGTAAAAGAAAATTTTACAACTCCAGGGATGCTGCCGGGGGTACCTTGTTTTTTCACGTTTTTTTACATTCCTACTTTTCATTTTTTTCACATTTTTCGCATGCCTGCTTTTCATTTTTTCACATTTTTTCATATACCTGTTTTTCATTTTTTTCAAATTTTTCACCTACCTACCTTTCATTTTTGTATCACTATTTCTTCGTTTTCATATGTCACACCAGTTTCACAATTCTTGAATAAAACTTTTCTTTTCCAGTAACCATTGTAATTCCAGTTTTTTTTTGCTATTTCAGGATGCCAGGACGTAATTATTCTGCTAACGTACCCTATTTATTAAACATACTTATGACAAGATAAAAAATTCAAAGTGCTGACAAGAAGCCCTTTGGTAGATTTACTCAGAAAAAAAATAGGCTTCTTTCTCAGAAGCAACAGTTCACAATTTCATAGCTTATTTTCATTTGACTTTGTAGAGCTTCTCTAATGAAATTGTGAATTATGGGCTGTTGCCTATCAGAAAGTGGCCAAACTTATAGAAGCAGTGCCACGAAATATCAAGCATACACTTTTATTACAATTTGCAGTATTATGGTATGTTTTGTTTTAACGAAGGAAAGGCCGTTTTAAAATATGAATTAAATGGAATTTTTCCACACCACTGTCTGAATTGTAAAATCAGATTTGTCTCATGCATTTGTTTCTTCAAGTACTTTTTTAGCATTTTGCAAAATAGCATTTGCTGCGCCCATCTTGGGTGAAGTCTTGTTTCTCCACGGCTTCTTGAAGCAGTTTTAGGCCCTCTTTTTTTCCTGTGTTCTGCACTTTTTCGAATTGCAGCTTTATCTGTAGCCTTTTTTTTCGCAGATTCCAGAACAGTTGCTTCATCTGCCTTTCTCTTCCTAGCCTCAAAATGTTTTGACAGTTTGTCCTTGTATGCTTTCCTGTATTCCATCACTGATTTTGAAGTAGATTTGTAAGTGTTAAGTTTTGAGGTTTGCCATCACACCGCTGCTTTATAAACGATGACGTAGCTCTAAGTCCATTGATTGAAGCAATGCTCAAGTTGGTTCTGTGATCGGTTATGTTTAATTTATTTTCACTGAAACCACGCTCTACACCAGAATTGCCATGGGACAATGTAAGTGCAATTTTCACCAGTTTTCCGAGAGAAGGGTATTTCAAACCTCTGATCCATTCTTTAGTTCCATTATATTGGTCCAATAGTGATCAATTCTGTGGTATGATCCACTGGTTTCTGTTCGTTGTCCTGCACCATAACCATTTCTTCTTTTTCTGTGTCACTCACCTGGCGTGCCCCAGACACATCAGCAGATGAACCATCAGTTGTAACTTTCTTCTTCCTCCAGTCCTCAGGCATGTTCTCTCCCTGCAAAACTTTCCATTCATCAACTGCATTGTCTATTTCACTTGGTGACAAATGCTTCAACGTGGCAGTTATTCGTCGGACAGTTTCTGGTGCTGAAGTACTAGATCTGCACAGAGGGTGCAGGACTTGCAGATCCTTTAAGAGCTTACAGCTAATGAAATGGGAAGTGTCTTCAGAAGCTGCAGAACTGCTTTTTTGTAAAAAGCCCTCCCTCTATAAAGGAACTTCTTTTCATCCTTATGAGAAATCTTTTTGGTTGAAATGAGTTTACCAAACAGATTCTTTACACCACTTTACAAATCTGCCTGTGGTTTTACATCATGTTTACGCGCATCACTTTGCGCAGCGCAGCAAAACGAAGAGAGTCTTTTCCAGCACACTGCTTTCAGTTTCACTAGTAGAACGAATCATTCACGCGAAATTAAGGCAACGCTGCCGACCACGCAACAATGATTGTTAAGTTTGCAATAGGCACGTGTAGAGCTTATTAATACGTACACAAGAATTACTGTCTACATCCATTTAATCCGAAATTATTGTACCTTAAAAAAGAAAACTTTCTATCACCATCTCACACAGTGTACATGATAGTACCGCTGAGCGTAACGGTTGCTAGGCAAATGGGCCACATTCTCTCATAATGTTAAAAGACCAAACGCGAATTCAAAGCGACCAACCTGTAAACCAAGTTATTTTTCCCCGTTGTAATCAGAGACATGCCTACGTAATTCTGGGTCTAAAATTAGGGCGGATAATTTGATTGTTTACACTTTGCTTGTGCATTTTACGTTTTTTCACACCAACACTCGTATTTTTCACATTTTTTCACGCCGGCAGCATCCCTGCAACTCTATAAATGTATAAATTAGAGAAACCATGCATTGTGCAAGATGATTTTGGTATGTGGCGAGTATAAATTCTGAAATGGCGAGTAGTTTGTATGGTCTACTGGCCAAGTGGTGACAGCAAATGGAATGACATTGTTAACTACGAAGATTTGGCCAAATAAAATACAGTATATTATCCTAACTAGGCATACGCCTAGCTTGATAATTAATTTAACACAAAACTGCAAGGTAAAACTGGTTTCTGAAATATTCTTTTTCATAACAGAATCTACTTTCGTAACACAAAAAGTTTTTTTTTTCTCTGGCTCCCTTACGCACACTTCCATCTTCCATTATGTTTTAATCCTCATTTACATGATGTCGGGTATCTTTTGCACCTTAACATATTACACCTGGTTACCAACCCGCTCGAATGTCAATCTAGTAGCATTCGCCATTTGGCCAGGAGACCTTAGAAAGCACTCGCCACACACTTAATACATTTTTGCACGATGCATGGTTTCTCCATTTATGTATTTATGAAAGTGTACAATTTTCTTCAACATTACGGTAGTTGCAGAAAAAGCTGTTATATAGCTATTACAAATCTGAGCATAACGCTGCAAACTATTCGTGTCTAACTTACACGGTTCCCTGAGTAGCATTCTCAATTGCTAGTCGCCGTTTTGGCGAGTAAGGTTAAATTCCAAGTCGCCAATTGTTGATTTGCCGTCGCCAAATGGCGAGTGGCAACCGACATTGGAGAGGGTTGCTGGTTACGCCGGTTAAATTCTACTTAGGCCAAGAAAAATTGGCATAATCCGTATTTACAAAGCAAATTAGGCTTTACCCTTGGTTTAGTATCTAGTATTTTTTTTTTAATAAACTGAACAGATTTTCATATACACAAAAAAAAATTCCAGTAGGCCTAAGAACAAATTTTTTTGCAAGTTCTGGACCTATTTCACCAAAAAGAACATGAATACCAAGCAAAACTGTAACATCCTCTTTGTGCATATAGACTAGGAAGATAACCAAGTAGTGAATTTATTCTTAACAAATAACTTTTTTTTTTTATAATCGGCCACTAACGGTATTATGGGATAGAGACTATTGACGGTGCTTGCTTGGTTCATTTTGTGTGGCAACATGTATCACAAAACTGTGGGTGAAGGTTTTTTAAAATAAACATTTCTCATGCGGAGAGTTGGTGACAAAAGACACGTGCTGGCAGGGTGCTTTGCTTTTCTTCAGACTTTTTTCAAATGATAAAAATTAGGAGCCATAAAAAAAAAGGACAAGCATTAGGTGATGTTGGTAGGGCTATTGTCAGCACTTACTTTTGACATGAAATCTAGATAACACACCAGCCTACGTTTTGCAGAGGCTACACCACAACAAAACATTACATGGCAATGATGGGAGTTAGTTTCTGGCCAGGGGTAAATAAAATCTACAATGGAAGAATTTTTTTCCAAAAATCCAGTCAACAAGTCACACATAGCAGGTGTAGCGGCGGACGCTAAGACGGCTGAGGTGCTTGTAGTGCCCCCGACATCCTTGGTTGACGAGTACTTCTTTGCATCAGGTTACATGGTTATTACGACTTTTTACGATAATAAACACAGCATGGGCTACACTCCCGGGTTGGGGGATGGAGCGTCGGTGTCCTATTCTAGGCCTAACCTTAATGCTTCCGGTAATACACTGCCACCAACGGTGGATTAATTTAATTGCTTAACGAAGTATAAAGCTAAAATGGGCTACATAATAATTTACTCTTAAAAGCAATTAATCTCACTAGGGAACGAACCTGAGGTTTAAAAACTCTTGGTTTTTATTTTAAAACATCAGAATGAAAAGAATAAACACTTTTACATTTAAGTTCACTAGTTTGTCTTTACAAGTTTGCAAAAACTAATAAATCAAGAATTTACATTAGAAATTCACTTGGATACAAGAACAACGATGTTTGTTCTTAAACACTTAATTTAGACAAGAAAAAGCATTTTTATCTTGGGTTCCTATCAAGGAATACCCAGCAAGCTGAACCGCGTCTGCTAAGTTGCAACTATATTTCACAACTGTAGTTTTCAAGTCGTCCCACAGTTATTTTTCCTCGCGAGGATCAAACCGTCCCTTTGTTTACATTTGAAAAATGAACAAAGAAGAAACTGGGTTTTTAGAAAGAGATGCCTACTCTAACATTATGGTGGTAAAGACCAGCAATGCCGATAAGGCTTACCAACCATAAAGACTCCAAGCTAGAGGTTAATTTAATTTAGACTATAAATTTAGAATTGGGGGGGTCCTAAAGATAAACTTCTAAAGTTAAACTAGTTACTTACAACCACTACCATTTTGCCCGGCATGGCAATCCCGGACGTGACATCTCCACACCTGACCGGCGTGTACCTTCTAGCTTGAGAGATCTGTGAGCTGTGCTGACTGAGCTGTAGAGGGAGTGCAACTGGGGCTTTTTATGCTGGAGCAGCGGATTTTCTGGACCAAGGCGCGGACGCCGAGGAGAGCTACGGGGGTCTGATTGGTGGAGGGCCAGGAGAACAATGGGAAAGTCAGTAGAGCAAAGGGTTTTGGTGCAGAGCCGTTTGAAGGAGTAGGGAATGGTTAGAGATCGACCAAATAGAGTTTTCAACTCTTGAACTTTGGGAAATGGTCTTTGCATTGGGAAATTGATTATTGATTGAATATTTACAAATGCACATCGTGAATTGGCTCGTGTTAAAGCTTATAACTTTGGTTTGGGTAATACATAAAGTATTACTATTAAATTTTACAAGCTTTAACTGAAAACTGCGGTGTTATACACCACAACTAGTTTTGGCGGGGAGGGGGGGGGATTGAGGATTAGAAGTTTTTAAGCAAAGTTTGACTTTCGGATTGCATGGAAATAGATCTTTTATAAATATCTTTTGGTTTTTAATAGCAGAGCAAGCTAGTAGTAACATTCGGATGGGTCAGTCGAGTTTCGTAGAGAATTAAAACAAAACATATATATACACAAAAATTCGTGTCCGGTGATTGCCGATGTCTGTATATTTTGGACTAGTGGTAGCGTTTTGGGGGAAAAAGATTATTATTAAGAATGCATAAAAAGAATTAATATATTAGCTCAGAGAATACTATAACGCATTTAAGTTTAAGTAGAATAAATAACATCAAAGTTAAAGGACAGTCGACGATCGCTGTGGAAATTTTTCATAAAGGTTGCAGCTGTTCAACATAATAAAAAATATCACACTCACAAAGTAGTCTGTACAATTAAGTAGGAGGTTAAGTACCTTCGCAGAGGAAGCTCCTCCTCTAAAACACTAAGCTAATGTTTTCGGCTTTATGCCTAAGTGAAAATAAAAGGTAAATACAAATTTTTACAAGTGGCGAAAAATGGCGTCTCGTGCGCTACGGTGATTTTACGGCTCCGGTTTCGTGCGTTTTTCTAAAGGTTGTAGAATGACTTCTAGATGGAATTTTCGTACTCTGTTTGCGGGGGGAAACAGATAAAGTTCGTGGCTATTAAGGGGTTGCAAGATGGGCCGTTTCTGTCCATTAATAAAAATTTGGCTGATGGTTAAAGACCGAGGTCTTTTTGCGTTTTGGTGCGCTCAAGAAAAAAAATCGTTCGTTGTAAAAACGAAGTTTTTCGGCGGCCTGCGTTTACAAAATGCCTTTGAAAATTGTTAAAAAGGACCAGTTCTATCCAAATAAAAAATACTTGGGCACAGGAGCCATTTAAGAAAAATAAATTCAGAATTTCAGAAATTGGTAGGCAAACCGGCATCATATTAAGTAAAGTTTGTGTGTAGCTTAGCGTAGTTTAAGTTTTTCGTGCAGTTTTCTTTTTTTTTTTTTTAATTTTTAAACAAATAAAACAAATAGAATAAGATCAGTTTTATTTTTTGCCCAACCATTTTACACGTTACTGTTATAATACGAGAGCTTTAGACGATTTTCGAAAACAAATCTAAAGATTTTGCCGAAAACCAGAGACAACAAACCTAACGTGAGCAAATTCAGTCCTTTCTTGATTTTTGTTTGAATCAAAACGTCCCTAGCATTGTTCTCCGTATAAATAAAATCCGCAGCATACTTTTGCCATTTCGCTTAAGTTCACCAATTTCCTACAAACTTGTTTCTTCTGGAACTAAAACACATTTAGTCCGTTGCAGCAGCATGATTAGGCCTAATCATGTCGAAGCGGTTAGGCCTAAATTTCAGTGATAGTGCATTCTCCTACCACAAATGCTGGCATCTTTTCTTGAGCGTTTACGGTTGAAATGTCACTTTTGTAAGCATCATGGTTTACTGACACGATTCTTTCATTAATTAACATGCACACGGTATTAGGTTTACCAAAGTTCGAAGTAGCACAAAACCCCACAAAACGTTCGTCCATGCGGTTGCTGTTGTTGCTAACCAAAACTATCTCGGAAATGACTGCAAATCCACAAACTTACATTATCTTTGTGTCACAAATCCCGGGAATAAGTGTGGAAGGTTCACATTTACTTCTGCAAAGAGTCGTTTTTGTATCTTCGTTCATTTTAAGTTCCCAAGCAACTTTTAAAAAGTCTACCGCACTGACGGAACACGTTACGATCTTTCTTCTCAGTTTGAATGGCTTACTTGTTTTTATCACGTGATCAGCTTTTGCGAATTGCTGTTGCGTCACGCGGTCGGAAAGTTGGCTTTGCCTTTATACAGTAAAAGCAACGAAGTATTATTAGGCCGTGAAAAGAAATAAGTTTGTTTCTCGGGTATTTTCATTCAAAAAGTAACCAGGCCACCAGGCTTTTTATTTTATTTTTTATTTTATTGGAAGTAACTCAAGTCTTACTTTCAACTGCTCAAAACACTTGCATCTTAATTTTACAGAAAAACTTGCAAAACACTTACTTTTACGGAGCTGAAAGTGGTTAATTTGGCTAAAGAATGCTTATTTTCAGCTAACTGAATTGCTTTTCCTTGTAACGGTAATAAATTTAGCTTGAACTAGCAAATAAAAAGCATCGACAAGGGGCAAATTTGACCACCAGGCAGGGCCTGAGAAACAACTAATTTTTTTTTCGTAGCCTTAGGTTGTGTTAAATGTTTACTGCTTTAAATGTTTAGTGTTTCTAGACTTTGCAAGTGAAGTGGTTGTATTTATTTACGAAATTCTGTTAAAAACGGCTTTCGTAGATAAAAAAAAAACTGCACTGGCTATGGAAAAAGATTGTTAGCAATTTTAGTTATTTTACAAAATATCTAACACTATATAGTTCTTTAATTGTGAATTGTTTCTATTAGCATGGGCATAGCAGGGGGGGCACACATTTGGAAAGAAAGGGGAAATTGAAAAAAGTGTATTTATTTTTTTATTTTTAGAGTTCCTTTGTAGCTATACCTTCTCCCTGCCCTTTCTCCGCCCCAACCCCCCCAAAAAATTGTAAGGCCGGTTTTTTTTTTGTAATTGCTATGGATGAGGTTGAGAAAAAGGCATTTTTTTTACCGTTTTGTTGACATCGTTGGTTGGGCAGGTATACAGGAATCTAGGGTTATTAAAAAAAATGGACCATGGAGTTAAGGGGGGGGGGGTGTACACAATGGGGTTGTGCCCTTGTCTTATTCAATTCTGATTCCGAAAAATGGATCATCTTTTTCAAAATTTTTTCGAAGTTTTTGAAAAGATGATCCATTTTTTGGAATCAGAATTGAATTTTGGATACAGAAAAGTGGTCCCCATTTGCATTTCTTTTAAACTTGGGAAATAGTTTTGGGAAATTAAGCAGGTTTCCAAATGGGGCCTTACGAAGAATTGAGGTCGCAGTAGGAGATCTTCTGGATACCTGCTGGAGACCTCAGATTCTAAGCTGTGCTTGTGCAGGTCTCCAAATGTGACCTTACTGAGACCTCTTGGTGACTACAAGTGGAGCTCGCAGTAGGAGACCTCCTAGAGACCTGTTGGAAACCTCAGGTTCTGATCTTTCCGTGTGCAGGTCTCCAAATGTGACCTTATTGAGACCTTCTGGTGACTACAAGTTGTGGTCACAATAGGAGACCTCCTGGAGACCTGCTGGAGACCTCAGGTTCTAATCAGTGTCATGGCAGGTCCCCAACTGCGACCTTATGGGGACCTCCCAGTCACTACAAGTCGAGGTCACAATAGGAGACCTCTTGGCGACCTCCTGGAGACCTTAATATCTGCTGTTGCTTGTGTGAGGTCTCCAAACTGGACCTTATTGCGACCTCCCAGCGACCACAAATGACTTAATAATAACAAGGTCCCCAACGGAGACCTTAAAGTGACCTCACTGTGACCAAAAGACCGCATGTTAAATTTCTGGGGACCTACAGGGACAAGAAAAGACCTCATTGCGACCTAGGGACTAGAAAACGACCACACAGAGACCTACTGGAGACCTAAAATTTTTGTAAGGGAATCCTTGCAAATTAAATTGGACTCGGAAGTCAAACTGTTGTTTAAAACAACCTTCTTTTCTGTTTTAATTAAACATGACAAGTTATTACGCAACACGAAGTAACTAGTTGGTTACAAATAACACTGGGGCTTTTCAATTAAAAGCACTGGATTTACATTAAATCGGCAAAGAACAGAATTGTGTTCACATTACAAATTTGGACTAGAAAAGTCGATTAAGCTATCACAGCTTTCTGAATTACATGATGAAACTTAACATTTAGTAAAACAGTCGTTTAAACGAAGTTAGCGACTCTTGCACTAAAATCACTTCAATCTATCACTCTGGAATCTAGGTTAGCATTATAAGGAAAACCACCTTTCGAAAGCTCTGCTTCGACGATAAAACACGCTAGATCTTGGTAATCGCTTAGATTATTTGATGAACACTGAGTTCATAAATAAGAAAAAAGCCGGTTTTTAGGAAGGGGACCTTAAACCCTTAAGTTATGGGTGCCCTAGACCAGAAATGACGATGGCGTTTTGGCTACCCATAAATTTACTCAAATGCTAGAAGTTAAGTTTAAAACTTACGACTAAAAATTTAGAAATATAGTTCCAAAAAATAAATTCAATTTAAACTAATTACTATCAATAACTACTACCTTGCCCGGCATGGCAACACTGGACAGGACATCTCTGCTCCGACCGCCGTAGTGACCTCTAGCCTTTAAGTCTTGAGCTATGCTAACGATCTCTCGCTGGAGCTGAGTTTTATACCTGCTGCTTGGCTGCCAAGTAGTGGGAAACTACGGACCTGTAGGAGAGGGGGGGGGGGCAGAGGGAGACCTCGGGAGGAGGAGAGACTGACGCAGACCGGCTTATATGTTTAAGGCTTATACCCAACAACCATTTAACGACAGTGTTAACCTTTTGCCCTCAGAGGTGAGACAGACGGCTGTTTTTAAAGAAAGCCATTTCGTAGAAAACTTAAAGAGGAGATAGCCAGGGACCACTAAACTCCCGTAGAATGTTCCTAATGAACATTTAAACGTGTCGTACAATCTCAGTAAACATGCTTCCACAAAGGAAGGCGTTGATAGTGACAGGGAGAATAACATTGGCACCTAAAATTTAGGTGTAAAATCCGAAACGGGAAAGCTGACAGTTTCTTTAAGTGAGGTTGCCTGACAACGTACCTCTTAACAATTAAAGAAAATTTACACAAAAAATGGTGCAAAGCTAAATTTTTGGGCTCCACCACTGGTTTAGCTTTGAATAATGAAAACGGCTAAAGTCTAGAATACACCCACACCCGATATCCTTCTGAAATTGATTCCAAATGTCTCCAGCACCTTCATACATCCAGGAACAGTCTGTTTTATAGCGCGGGAATGTGTTAAAACGACTTAAAATCGGTCAGTTTGTAGCTCCGTAATCCGTACATTATACGGTGTTTGCGTTCGCTCGCGGGGCGTTGCGAAGCAGGGAAGCTTATATTTTTTTTTCGTAAACAGTTAGATAAGCGGGTAGTTATTGTCAGTTGCGTGTGGTTTTGTTGTTATTGTCGGTTAGGTTAGGCAGGTACCGGCTTCTGTTTGGCGTTTCACTTGTAACGAACTGTTTTGGGTTTGGCGTTTCACTTGTGGTGCTTCACTGTGCGGCATCATCTGCCTCGAGCCTGCCGCAGCTTGGGATCAGTTATAAAAACATCAGTTATTAAAACATGGTTTTAACACGTTTCCGATGCTTGGAATCAGTTTGTAGTGCCTTTCCAGCCAATTTAAGGTAAATTTTTGTTTTTTTTCTTAAAATTTAGGCCATATGCGTGAAGTAGACTTGTGTCATAAAAACTCAAATTGTTGTTTTTAGTTTAAACAAAATACCTACTCATGGTATCTGCATTAGTATGAGACTTTCCAGGTTTGTACTTGACCTCGTAGTCATAGTCTTAAAGAGTAAGACTCCAACGCAACAGACATACAGTCTGGATTTTTGCCAGACATTTGTTTAAGCCAGGGAAGGGGGTTGTGGTCTGATTCGATGAGAAACTTGGTGCCATAAATGTACGGACGAAGTTTCGCAACGGCCCATACCAAACAAGCACATTCCTTCTCTGTAGTTCCAAAATTTTGTTCCCTTGCTGTCAATTTGCGTGATGCATAAAGACAGGGGTGTTCATCACCATCGAACACTTGGGACAAAATGACGCCCATACCTCGTTCAGAACAGTCGCACTGTAGAATGAACGTTTGACTAAAGTCGGGAGCTCTCAGAACTGGAAATGTCACGAGAGCTTGTTTCAAAGAATCAAAAGCTATTTGTTTAGATTCATCCCACAAAACGGGGTCTGGTGCTTCCTTTTTCAAGGAGTCTGTAAGACAAGAACAGGTTTCAGAGTAGTAATTAATGTACCTTTGATAGTACCCTACTAAACCTAGAAAAGAACGGACATCCTTCTTAGTTTGTGGCCTAGCGAATTTTCCACAGCCAAAACTTTCACTTCAGAAGGAGTTCGAGAACTTCCACTCACTTTATAGCCAAGAAAGGTGGCTTTGCTGCAAGCAACCTGCGACTTACCGGCATTTACCGTGAGCCCGGCTTTCTTGACAGCAGAAAGAAAATTAAAGACACGTTCGAGATCTTGTTGCCACGTTTCGGCACCAACCGCAGTGTCGTCTTGGAAAGGAGTAACGTACTCTTCCATGCCCCTAGTGACACCATCCATCAACTTCTGCAAGCGGAAGGGAGCATTTTTCATCCCCATGTTCATCATGAGGGGAGCAAACTTCCCAATGGGAGTTGTAATTGTGGGAGCTAAAAAAGCTTGCGGCGTCAAACGCACTTACCAAAATCCTCTGTTTAAATCAAAGATAGAAATAAATTTCCACTTTGCGGCTCGTTCGCTACACTCTTCAATGTTAGGAATGGCATAGTCTTTTGTGATTGTGTTATTGTTGAATTCATGGTAGTCTGCTACCGGACGTGGGCTAGCATCTTCCTTTTGAACAATAATCATGGGGAAACCGTGTTGTGAGTCGGTTTCAACAATTAAACACAAATCAAGCATCCGCTTAATTTCCGTAACAATCAAGTCACGCTCATACTTCGCATGGCGATAGTATTTGCAGGATTTCACATGTGGATTAATTAATTCGACATGGTGTGTGACTAGGTCGATACGACCCGGTAGAGTGTAGAAAACACCATCCACTTGTTCAAAAACGTCGAGTAAGTCGCTCTTCTGCTGTTCAGTTAAAAAGCACATTTTCTTAAAACGGTTCATAGCCTCCTTAGCAGTAAGGTGGCCATCTCCTGGCTGACCTGTCCAAACATGGTCAAGGTGAGCAGAATCACGTTCGTCAGAAAATGCATAGTTCGAAGCTCCTTTCCTAGGCACATAGGGCTTTAGGAGGTTAATGTGGTAGACTGTCTCCTTCTGAGCACCAAACGATTATTTTATTATATAGTTTGTGTCAGACAATCTTTTTAACACCACACATGGGCCATTCCAATAAATGTCTAACTTATTGGTTCGGGTAGGTTTTAGCACTAATACTTTATCTCCCTCCTTGAACTTACGTTCAATGGCCTTTCTGTCATATAATGACTTATTTTTAAGTTGGGACTTCGTGATATTTTCCTGAGAGATCTCACGGGAATACTTGAATCGCTGAAGCAAGTCCAGGAAGTACTCTAGTACACTTGGGTGAACATCTGGCTCAACCCATTGGCTTTTAACCAACTCCAGTGGGCCTTTGATGTTACGGCCGTAAACAAGCTCAGCAGGAGTGAAGCCGGTGCTCTCATGAGGAGCGGTACGGAGAGCAAACCTTGCTCCTGGTAAACATCTCTCCCAGTCTTCAGGATGCTCGTGGCATACTGCACGCAACACTGCCTTTAGTGTGCGGTGGAAGCGTTCGACGCTGTTTGATTAGGGGTGACAAACGCTGGAATTTATGCACTTAATTCCACACTTCTTCAAAAGCAAAGTTGTGAGTTCAGAGATGAACGGTGAGCTCAAGTCAGACTGGAGCTCTCCAGGAAATCCTAGTCGAGAAAATACTTTCAAGAGTGCATCAACAACACTCTGGCTGTTAGCCTCTTTAAGGGGAACAGCTTCAGGGAACTTTGTTGCAGGGTCAAGTAGGGAAAGTATATACTTAAAACCAGCCTTCCTTGTAGGCCTCATTGGACCAACAATATCAATAACCTACCTATTGAAGGGCTCTCCATCCATGGGCACAAGTACCATGGGAGCAAAAAACTTGCCCTGTTTTGCCATTTTTCTGGCACGTCAAACAAGATAGTACATAAGTCAATATCGGTGAAACATGTGGCCAGTAGAAATTTGTCAATACACGGTATTTAGTTTTAGACCGGCCCAAATGGCCTGCCCATGCATTGGCATGCGCTGTATCTAACACAAAATTCCTACATTCTTTAAGACGCACCAGCTGTCTCTCTATTGACGGCTTACCTAAAGGACGAAAGGCTTTCTGAAAAGCAAACCTTTGTCGACGAAACATCGTTTGTTTTCGTCCTGCTGTTCCACGGGAATTTCGCCAGTTTGCCAAAATAGTGTTAAAGTTGGACATTCAAGTTGCATTTTAGCAAAAGCAGGTTTATCAATGTTCAGCAGTTTTGAAAACTGGTCTGTTTGGGGGCCTAGTATCGCATCATCTAAACGATCTACTCTAGGGTTGATAAAGCCTTCGGGTGGTGCTACTCGTGGAGGAACCTCTCGCTGTTCAGTCTCGCTATCTGAACTGTCATCATCACTTCCCTGCGACCACCTCAAAAAGCCGCGAGCGGCCCCCCGGATGTTGGCTGTTGGCTTCTCCCGCGTACACTCGAAACCAGCGTTGCTAACGCAGGAAAAATGAAAAGTGCTCGGATCACGGCCAAAATCGGCATGCCCCATGGGGACGATGCTAGATGGACGGCCCCAGAAGATGGGCGCCCTGGCACCAACCCTGTCTTGCTGGTTTCCCCAGAGGCACTTTCCGTAGCATTACGGAAGGTACAGAAAATCGGATGCTAACTCACGATAATTGGGTCGTAAAATCGGGAGATGTTGCTCGTCACGTGTTTGTGAACGAGTCGCTACGTTTGCAAAAGTTTTTAATCCCCTTTCTTCCAGAATAGTCTGGGAAGGAATGCCTAAAAGCATCTGGAAATGTTCACCAATATGGTCGGTGACCAAAGCCTCTGTGGTTAAAGGACCATACGGCGTCTGCACATCAATCTTGGTGATTGCGTGAGTTGTAGTTTACTCCGTGAGCGCATTACTACAGTGGGTGTATTCACCCGTTAATTGGTGTGGTTTAACCAAATCCCTGGAAATGACATCGTGGGTAGACCCAGTGTCTCTAAGCACTAAACACTTAGCACCATTAACACTCCATTTTACACTGTATTGTCAAAACACATCGTGAATGTGTTTCGACAATACAAGTTCAGGTGGTTGGCTAATAATAAAATTGTTACTAGCTGGGGAAGCTCCAGAATCACTAGATTCTTGGGCTTTACGTGCAAAGCAATTTTTGCTGACGTGACCGGGCTTTAAACAGAAAAAGCACGTGCCGTCGTTGGCCCTTGGCCTACGTGGCTGGTTGAATGCTCTATTAGCATTTTGGCTGGCAGAATTCCCACCAGTGGAGTTACTTTGACCTTCTGCAGAACCGGCCGGTTTAGCTGCAGGACGACGGTTTCGATTACCGTTACAGGGGTTAGACAAAGCCTTACGGGCTTGGCTGGCTGGCTGTGCGCCAGTTTGCACTTTGCCAGTCTTAACAGCAACATCAATTGAGATTTGCTTGTTACGTGTGGTATAATCGTCACACAGTTTGGCTGCTTCCTGTAGCGTCCCAGATTTAATCTGGCCCGGCAACCATTTTCTTAAACCCACTGGGCAAGACTTCTAAATTGTTCTACTAGGATTAAATTAGACAATCTGTTGAAATCACCGTTAACACCGGCGAGAGACAACCAACAACGTCTCGAGCTCAAAAGCGTGCTCGTGAAATAATTGGTCTTGTAAACAAGCGCCACCGAAAAACGTTAGTTTTTCAAAAATTTGAAATTTTTTTTTCTTGGAGCACCCAAATGCCTCGCCTAGGCAAATCTCGCCGTTTTTGCAATAATGCTCCGATTCTTACAAACTCTTCGACATTTAATAGCTTGTCCAAATACACAAGACACTCGGGGAAGCCCAAATCCGGACTTTCCACCAGGAAGTACCATTAAACTACGTTTGAAGATCACCCCAAAGCCACTTCAGTGCTCCCTCAACATGGCCGCCATTATTGAACTCTGTATTTATGTATTTTCATTTTATCCTTTTCCTTTTAGGGCAAAAAGCCCGAACACACTAGCTTAGTGCATTTTAGGAGGAGCTTCCTCTGCGAAGGTACTTAACCTCATACTTAATTGTACAGATAACTTTGTAAGTGTGATATTTTTTATTGTGTTGAACAGCTGCAACCTTTATGAAAAATTTCCACAGCGATCGTCGACTGTCCTTTAACTTTGATGTTATTTATTCTACTTAAACTTAAATGCGTTATAGTATTCTCTGAGCTAATATATTAATTCTTTTTATGCATTCTTAATAATAATCTTTTTCCCCCAAAACGCTACCATTAGTCCAAAATATACAGACATCGGCAATCACCGGACACGAATTTTTGTGTATATATGTTTTGCTTTAATTCTCTACAAAACCCGACTGACCCATCCGAATGTTACTACTAGCTTGTTCTGCTATTAAAAACCAAAAGATATTTATAAAAGATCTGTTTCCATGCAATCCGAAAGTCAAACTGTGCTTAAAAACTTCGAATTCCCCTTTTTTTGTGCCCCCCCCTCCCCCCCAGCCAAAATAGTTGTGGTGTATAACACTGCAGTTTTCAGTTAAAGCTTGTAAAATTTAATAGTAATACTTTATGTATTACCCAAACCATAGTACTAAGCTTTAACACGAGCCAATTCACGATGTGCATTTGTAAATATTCAATCAATAATCAATTTCCCAACGCAAAAGACCATTTCAAGTTCAAGAGTTAAAAACTCTTTTTGGTCGATCTCTAACCATTCCCTACTCCTTCAAACGGCTCTGCACCAAAACCCTTTGCTCTACCGACTTTCCCATTGTTCTCCTGGCCCTCCACCAATCAGACCCCCATAGCTCTCCTCCTTGCTGGGTATTCCTGGATAGGAACCCAAGATAAAAATGCTTTTTCTTGTCTAAATTAAGAATCAACTTCGTTGTTATTGTATTAATGTGAATTTCTAATGTAAATTCTAATGTAAATGCCAAACTTGTCAAAAGCTCAACTAGTGAACTTAAATGTAAAAGTGTTTATTCTTTTCATTCTGATGTTTTAAAATAAAAACCAAGAGTTTTTAAACCTCAGGTTCGTTCCCTAGCAGATTAATTGTTTTTAAGTGTAAATTATTATGTAGCCCATTTTAGCTTTATACTTCGTTTAAGCAATTAAATTAATCCACCGTTGGTGGTAGTGTATCACCGGAAGCATTAAGGTTAGGCCTAGAATAGGACACCGACGCTCCATCCCTCAAGCCGGGACTGTAGCCCATGCTGTGTTTATTATAGTAAAAAGTCGTAATAACCACGTAACCTGATGCAAAGAAGTACTCGTCAACCAAGGATGTCGGGGGCGCTACAAGCACCTCAGCCGTCGTAGCATCCGCCGCTACAGTCTTGTTCTTTTTCAAGACTGCAAAATGCAGATTGTACGGACTCCTTGGTCTGTACGAACCTTTCAAGTAATTTTAATTTAACTTTATCGTAATCATGCCTATTAGTTGTGCTCATTTGATCGCACACTTTTACTAAAATTCCGCCTAACGCAGGTTGTAAACCTACTATCCATTCACTCTTTGGAATACGTTGAGTTGCCATTGTTTTTTTTTTAATTTTTAAATATGAATTGATTTCCGATTTCGGACCCCAACTATTTAATAACCTAACGGCGTCGCAAATTTTTCCAGGCCGTGGACCTGCATTAACACTTGGTAAAACCTGGACTGGATTGGTACCATCGTTACCGTTTACACTTCTTAGTCTGGCTAACTCTTGTAGCGGCCGAAGCTATGATTCTCAAGGTGCTTGTAGCCTCGTCGACATCAATGTGGTTTTGACCTCTAAACTTCTAGTTTGGTGGCGGTTTTTACTTGTACGGAAAACAGCACACATGTACTACTGGCCCAGCATGGGTAACAGAGAGTCATTTGTCCTAACTGTAGACTAACTAGACAACTTATGCCACCAGGTGGGGGTTTCTAATTGCAGCTCTAAGTGTAAATATTAAGTGGTTTTTTTAAATACTACAACTTCATGCAATTAATCTCACTAGTAGAAAAACTGGCATTTTACAAACTCTTGGTGTATTAAAAGGCAAAATAAATATAAGCAGTTACATTTAAAATCAACTAGTGTCAGAACAAGAAAGCTTTAAATAAAAAGCACGTCGATTTTTACAACAAGAAAATTCCACAAGAATTTACAATTAAAATTCACTCAAACTTTACATGCGATTAGGGCTGGGATCGGTTACACGGTTAACCGGAAACCGTTCCACGTTCGGTTACACGGATTGTAAAACCCATATCCGAAAAACGTTTGCTGCGTGCACCATTCAAAACCCGCGGTGAACGAGCCAAAAATAGCCAAGTGTCATCATTTAGGCCTACTAATCCAAACACTCAAAATCGGTGAAAGTAGAAAAACCGAGTTGGGTAGGGAGCAGCTTATTTACAAATAATCCGCATGGGCTTGTTGTGTAACGGCGGATGCTACGACGGGGTAGGTGCTTGTAGCATCGCCGCTCGCCTGGTGTAACTTGATATTCTTACTATTACTTTGGGGTACTTTTTGTTTCAAATAAGCACAACAGCTACAGTCCCGGCGTAGCGAATGGAGCTACACATGTCCTAATATTGTAGGCTAACTGTAATAATAAGCGGTAACGCTGCAACCAAGGTGGGAAAATTAGGCTAGCTAAGCTAAGTTTAAGAGTATTATCTTACAAGTTAACTTCTAGCGAACAACGAGCGAATAAACTGACGGACGTTTTAAGAAAAACTCCTGGTTTTTATTTTAAACAAACATGAATAAAAATATCGCACTACAAATACATTTGGTAACTTTACACCTAGTTTAGGTTATAAAATACAGGGGGAATTTACATTAAATTCGACACTAGAACCAACACGAGGTTCAGTTAAACATTTTCAAATAGAAAAAGTGATTTTCTTAGGCACAAGGAGATTTCGCAAAAGAGCCCTCTAAATTACGAACAGCCTCGGCTGTCTAGTAATAGTAGACCTGTTTTACAGTTATTTTTCAACGTGTATACTGCAAAGCATTAAACCTCCCAGAGTTGCTGTTGATAAGTCAACTCCTTAAATTATAGAGCCGCGGCTACCTATAAAGTGGATCCGAGCGTTTAATCAATGGAAACCCCACGAAGATCAAACCATCCTTTGTTTACATTAAACTGCGTTTAAAGAAACGATGAAATAAAGCTGGGTTTTAGTAAGGGACCGTGAACCCTTAAATTATGGCCGCCAACGTCTGAAATGCCGTTTGGCTTGACGCTCCATAAATTTACTTTCTAAAGCTACGAGGTTAAGTTAAGTTTAAACTATAAATTTTGAATGTAAGTCCAAAAATTAAACTTTTAAAGCTAAACTAAGTACGATACGAACCACTACCTTTGCCCGGCATGGCAACAATCGGACCGCGGCATCTCCACTCCCGACCGGCGTAGCGACCTCTAGCTTTGAGAATCCTTGAGCTGTGCTGTGCTAACTATACTCTACTGCGTCTGGGTTTTTATGCCTTCTGCTTGGCAGGCAGGTAGAGGGTTAGCGCGGACCTGTAGGAGAGCGACGGAGGGGGTGAGTGGGGAAGAGGTGGACGCTTGGAGGAGGAGAGACAGACCAAAATCGGCCGCGCTGTCATTACCGGAAGTCGGCCATGACAGCGCGGACGACCGGGGTAGCTTGAGCTCTCTGACTGGCTGACGGAATTGAAGCAGTGTTTTGGTTGGCTGGATTCGAATTGACAAAGGGAATTGCCGACTTGGAAACTTAGAGGCCTGGCTTGGAATGTGCAAGTGAGTTTTCAACTCATAACAACGTGATTTTTAGGCCTATTAAAATAAACTACGACGTTAGGCATCGCAACTATTGAAGGAGGGGGGGGGGGAAACGAAGTGTTTTGCACAGAATAAACATTTGACTTTGGGAAACGGATTGCTATATACAAGGCATGTTTTCAACGAAGGAAAGCTAGTTTGTTTACGTTTTTAGAGGTTCACTACGGTCGGAGTTTGGATGGAGATGCTACAAAAAATAAACATAAAATCATACACTGGGTCCATAGAAATAGACAAACATAAACATTGGAGCTCCGGTAGGGTTCATGGCAAGAAATTAAATTTACCAAAATGCATTAAGTGCACAAATCAAAAGATTAAATGTTCCAGCTAGTTTTTAAAAGGGCTAAGTGCAGTTTAGGTTAGATTTTAAACTGGTTTGAACATCGGACATTTTTCATAAATATACAAAGTCGTCACCTGTTACAAATAAAAAATATCGTGTGTTGGCAATATCTAAAACACAACTAAGCTGAAAGTGTTTCGGCTTTATGCCTAAAAAAATATACATTATTTACATTTTTAAGTGAAATCGCCATAAAGACGATGCTCTTCTGGTAGGTAAGAGTGCTGCCCTCAGCTTTTTTTCTTCGGTGGTGTTGAGGTGTCCTCACCACGAGCGTCTGATACGAGACCGCGTTTACACGCCCCCACGCGCAGGACTCTATTTGGGGTTACTGTCGAACGCCAAATAAGTGCTACAACAGAAAAGGTCAGTGCACACAAGACATGCCAAAAAACAAGACTGCCAAGCCATGTAAATAAATTGCATAAATTAATGCACCAAGGAATCACCTCCCGTGAAATGCATCACCACAAGTTATAAAATACACTGTTTACAAAAAATAAAAATTGCCATTTTATATTTTTGGGGGACTGACGTTTTTGTGGCTCAAGAAATTTTTGTAAATAAAAAGTACAAGTTTAAAGGGACACTATTTGCAAAAATTAACTTAGTGCTGTCCGCGCTGCTTGTTGCAGGAAAGTCGTACAGACCACAAAGAAAATTGGAGCAAACGAAAGTTTATATAAATAAAAACGTAAATTTTGACCATAAAGGGTCACAGATTAAGGGTTTTTGTAGCTGTTAATTCAAATGAGACAATCGCAACATTTAATGCTCTAACCAGTCAGCCGTGCACAGAAAGTTATTTTTTTTATCTGGAAAAACCTCGAGAAAAACCCCTGGGCGCACTCCTCAGGACCTAGCTTGCGATAAGGATCGGAATAGAGGGTACTATAAGCGCATGCGCAACTATCAGATCTATTCAAAGTTAACAGACTACCACTGGAGTGGTTTAAGGTTACCAAACAACTTGTTTTACATAAAATTGGTTTACCCTGAAGGGTTTAGAGATGGTACCCATAACTTAAACATATTATACAACACTGGAAGGTTTTATGGATAATAACGCAACAACCTTTTAGCGATAGAGTTGACCTTTTGCACTCAGTGGTGAGAGAGACAAATTTTTTTGCAGGAAAAATGTTTCGTAAAAACCTTAAGAAGGGCCAACCGGGAACAAATTGCAACCCCCGTAGAATACTCCTAATGAATATTTAATTAGTGCCGTTACAGTCTTTGACAATATTCTCCCACATAGGGAGACGTTGATAGTGACAAAAAGAGTAAAACATAGGCACTTAAAATTTAGGTGTAGAGTTCCGAAACGGGAAATAGCTGAAAGTTCCTTTTGTTGTGGTTGCACTTTCAATATACCACTTAAAAATATTTAAAGATAAAAATTAAATTTCCAGTCAATTTGTACTGAAAATGACGTGTTTTAACAATTAAATGTTTAAACAAAATACCTGCTGAGAGTATCAGCGTTCATTACACAACTATCCAGGTTTGTTCAACGAAGCAGTTTAAAGTTTGCAGACTTTAAAGCAATAAACACGATTTTTGGTGTTTAGGTTAGGTGTTCATAGATGTAGCCACTTTTGTAGCGGCGTACAATTACTGTAGTTTAAAAAAACTTGAAGGGAAACTAGTTTGTTAGGTTTCCGGGTTTTTAGTGTAGAAAAAAACTCAACTTGTAGAAAATTTACACACTACTAGGGTTAAACTGGGTGGCTTGCACCAGCTTGCACAAAAAAACTATGTTTAGGGAAAAAAAACTACTCAAGTTTTAGTCATTCAGTTTGGAGACCTATTCAGAGGTTTTACTTACTCCCTCCTAGTAAAATTACATTTTAACTTTCGGTTAGGTTAGCATTACAACCTTAGTTTCAACTAAAAAACAATTATTTTAGTTTAAAGAGTCATAATTGTGGTGATCAAGCACAAAAATTACACCTTTTTATCCAAGATAAAAGCTTAAGAACAAAACATCGGGTCCTAATGTAAAAAAGGATCAGAAAAAAAAACTGCATTTAAGTTCTCACTACTGGCATACCGATTTAATTTTATTTAAAATCAATCAAGCGGTCTTTACTAACTTTTAGGTTAGGGGACGATTTACTTCGTGCACCAAGCCAACTTGCGAAGCTGGTTTCGGTTATTTCTGGCCAACTGGACATTACCAACTTCGGCTCACATCATTATCTGAGAAACTGCGTTTCAGTTTACATCTTGGAGGTGTTTTGACCTTATGGCGACACTGTAGCCAATCGAGGATCGTTGGGGCGTGGACAGTTTCCACTTGTTGCTGTGTTACTTGGCGCTGGCCAGAGGAATTTTTAATGGTATCCCTCCCATTCAAAACTTTGGTATTTGGCGACCGAACGACGATTGGTTGCCGTTCATTAGGCGTCCGAGAGTCTGGAGACGCTTAGGACTTGACCACTCCCGTGGGGCTGGGCGGGGTCTGTTTACGTGAGCGCTTTTTTGATTGACGCGCTCGGGGGGCTGACACATTCGCAGCGTTCGGGGCAAAATCTCGAGGCTGGTTTACAGTTTGGTTTAACAAATTAATCCCTGGGATTCCCAAAACCACATCGAAAATAGGCCTAGATGCTTTCGAAACGCAAGCTACTGTTTTTAACATTGCTCCATTCGTTAATTTGATACCTAGGTTTACCTGTTCTAACACCACTACGTCGCTGCTTAGGACAGTGTGACACTTACGTTTTTGCTTTAGGCGTGGCCAACCTTTGGCCAGTTTGGCACTGACGATTGAAACTGAACTCCCGGAATCGCACAAAACTTTAATGTTATGCTTTCCTACACTAGCAAATGTAGTGCTGGATTTTAAAATAGTTAGGGCATCTTTTCCCACGAGAAAGCATGCATTAACGGATGCCGAAGCTTTGTTAAGTTCAGGGCAGCGATTACGCAGGTGCGAGGCCGAGCCGCACACATAACACGTTCTAAAATTGTTAGATTTAACATTGTCGGTTTTATCAGTGTTAGCATCAGAGCTAATTACACTGTCACTGCTATTATTAGTCCCAACCGGGTTAGCTAATACATTACGAGTTTGTTTATGTTTAGAAAAGACTTTAGAAGTCTGACTAGACGACGGAGCACTAGCTGGTGCTTTCCCTGTTTTAAGGGCCATATCGGCAGAAATTTGTTTATTTCTGGTTGTGAACTCGTCACAGAGTTTGGCTGCTTCGTGCAACGTACCAAGTCTAATTTGGTCCGGCAACCACTTGCGCAGTGCAATAGGACACGATTTAGTGAATTGCTCAAGCATAACTAAATTAGCTAACTTGTCGTAGCTGTTATTTACTTTAGCTAGGGACACCCATCTTGAAAATAGGGTTTCGAGTGCGAACGCATGTTCGTGGAACAATTGTTCGGGGCCACGTTCAAGTGAACGAAACTGGGCTTGTACGGCTTCCTTTGTTTGAACAAACCTTTCCAGTAACCTGATTTTGACTAAATCATAATCATGCATTTCTACGATCGACATTTGATCACATACTTTAATCAAAACTTCACCGAGAAGGGGCTGTAGTCCGACGACCCATTCGGTTTTGTCTATACGCTGCGTCTCCATAGTTTTTTCAAATATTTTTAGAAAACTATTAATTTCCGATTCGGAAGTCCATTTATTTACAAGTCGGACAGCATCAGCAATTTTACCCGGTTTATTTACGGGAACACTATGATTTGGGGGAGTTACAGAACCACTACTTGGACTGGAATTACCACTATTAAGATTTGCAGCCGTTAGCCTTGCTAGTTCGATCTGCTTATCTAACCTTAATAATTCTCGAGCACTAGCGCGTTCGCTAATTTGTGCCTCCTGTTCCTTTAACTGAACATCTCTATCCCTGATTTGGGTCTCTTGGTCCCGTAACGCTAGTTCGTGCGCCATTCGTTTATCTACTGCGGCTAACTCAACTGCTTTTAACCTTAATTCTTCGGCTTTAAGCGCGAGCTCATGCTCTTTGGCTGCTAGCTCTTTCTTTTGTAAAATGATAGCGTCTCTTTTCTCTATTGCCGGGGCTAGTTCGTCAGAGAGCTTGTCGACGGAAATCTTTTCTTCCTCGACGGCATTTTTCAAAATAGTTACTGATTCGTGACGGGTTTCACTAACAGTTAGGCCTAATTTTAAACAGGCTTTTTTCAAGACTTTGTACTGTATGTCACGAATGACGTCTTCAAAATCGTCCATGTTGGACATTTTTAACTTTAAGCTTCAAAATAAAACTCTTATAAACGAAACTTCATTAAAATGTAGCCGCAAATTAATTTTACTTTAAATTGAGCAGAGCGAGTTATTAAAAACACTTCTCTCCCAACTACCTTAAGTTTTAGCAAGAAATACACTTATTTTAGACCACTAGCACTCAGGTGTATAAACAACTAAAATACCTAAAAGGCTCTTAATCATAACACTCGGCTTGGCGGCCTTAAGCATATCTTATGCACACTTACCCCGTACACAATCACTGTGCGGTCAGTCTAGTCCGAATCCACTTCCCACCTGACGAATGAATCGGCTAGCATACTTCTACTTGCAGTAGGACGTCTGGTTGAAGGCCTACTTCACTGTGACGATGGTTGGCGTTGTCCAAGGTCCACTGAATACGGCAACGGCTTAGTTGCGGGCGCTGATGACGGGCACTGTTTTTGTCGGCAGTGCGGACATCGGGAATTGCATTGATTTTAGCGGCAATGCTGACGTCTGCTTCGGCATTGATTTTGACTACAATGCGGGC
>JAHWFP010195297.1:45698-60638 GCA_023313725.1 Lithobius niger
CTCTGACTGGCTGACGGAATTGAAGCAGTGTTTTGGTTGGCTGGATTCGAATTGACAAAGGGAATTGCCGACTTGGAAACTTAGAGGCCTGGCTTTGAATGTGCAAGTTAGTTTTCAACTCATAACAACGTGATTTTTAGGCCTATTAAAATAAACTGCTTCGTTAGGCATCGCAACTATTGAAGGAGGGGGGGGGGGGAAACGAAGTGTTTTGCACAGAATAACCATTTGACTTTGGGAAACGGATTGCTATATACAAGGCATGTTTTCAACGAAGGAAAGCTAGTTTGTTTACGTTTTTAGAGGTTCACTACGGTCGGAGTTTGGATGGAGATGCTATAAAAAATAAACATAAAATCATACACTGGGTCCATAGAAATAGACAAACATAAACATTGTAGCTCCGGTAGGGTTCATGGCAAGAAGTTAAATTTACCAAAATGCATTAAGTGCACAAATCAAAAGATTAAATGTTCCAGCTAGTTTTTAAAAGGGCTAAGTGCAGTTTAGGTTAGATTTTAAACTGGTTTGAACATCGGACATTTTTCATAAATAAACAAAGTCGTCACCTGTTACAAATAAAAAATATCGTGTGTTGGCAATATCTAAAACACAACTAAGCTGAAAGTGTTTCGGCTTTATGCCTAAAAAAATATACATTATTTACATTTTTAAGTGAAATCGCCATAAAGACGATGCTCTTCTGGTAGGTAAGAGTGCTGCCCTCAGGTTTTTTTCTTCGGTGGTGTTGAGGTGTCCTCACCACGAGCGTCTGATACGAGACCGCGTTTACAGTTGTCCCATCGAAGCTGCTTACTTTCTTCGAAACAAACTGCTGATCGCCGGCGCTTACACGAGGCAGTTAAATACAAGCTGGCCAGCATCTGCCCTCCCCGCGTCATGGAGAAGTGGACTTGTCTACACCTATAGCGCGAACGACAGGGAAGTGGCGTCATAACACGTAAACCAAATGCGTTGCTACCCGAAAACGCAAACATGCTAATTTTTCTGGCTCATAATTTGAAATGAATGGAACATTAACGAAAAAGGTTGTTAAATTTTGTTTTTGGCTTACGTTATCGTATATAGGCCTAAGCCATCTTGTAGAAATTTTAAAGCTATACATAAAGTCAAAATTCTTGATAAAGTAAGTACTTAAATTTATGAACGTCAACTTTCTTCTAGTTTAAATCTCAAAATGCAACATGTAGTCAATAATTGTGCTTGTTACCAAGGCCTAAGTCATATTTTTTTTCCAGCTTTTTTTTTTTAATAATGTATTACACAGGGGTGAAATTTTTTTGGCAGTATTTTTTGCTGAAAACGGAAAAACGGTTTTCGTGTAACCGACCGGAAAAAAAACCGGTTAAACGGATAACTAAAAACCGGAAAGTACCAGCCCTACATGCGATGCAAAGAGGAAAAACTACAATTTCGATTAGAAAATGTTTGTGGGACCTCGGGAACCCGTTATTATATGCAAACCGCGGGAATTACATGGAAGAAATCTATTTAGTGCAAACTGCGGGAATTAGACAAAAATAGTCAAGATTTTGTTTAAGTCCGATCTAAGATCAAGTCAACAAATCTGTAGATCCTTAATATTTGGGCATCGACCATCAAATACGTCTTCACTTGCAGATTTAGTGTTTAGATTAAGTTCATAATAATAAACACGGAAAGAAAGCCGGTTTTTAGAAAGGGACCGTAACCCTGACGTTATGGGGGTGGGGGGCCAAGAATGCCGACTATGGCGTCACCTCCATAATTTTCTCAAAGCTAAGGTTAGGTTAATTTAAAACAAAAATTTCGAATGGGGTTTCCAAAATTAAATTTTCTAAACTAACACTATTCTAATACGAACCACAACCATTGCCCGGCATGGCAACATTCGGACGGGACATCTCCTTTACCGACTGGCGTAGCTACCTCTGGGTTTGAGGTCTGTTGAGCGTGTGCTAAGGAGTGAGGGGAGCTGGGGCTTTTTATGCTAGAGGCCGGATTCTCGCGACCATAAGCGCGGACGGGTAGGAGAGCTACGGGGGTCTGATTGGTGAAGGGCTTGGAGAACAATGGAAAAGTCGGCAGAGCAAAGGGTTTTTGCTTGGTGCCGTTTGAAGGAACAACTATGGAACTGCGTGATAAAGGCCAATTGAGTTATACTCATTGTTTGGAACTGTAGCAGCGCTTACAGTGTCTTGGAGTTGCTTATTGTCTATAGCACCGACATCTGGCGAAGTTGTAGTCGGTTGTGAATAAATCATAATTGGTGGTTTTTACTTTCACGGAAAAACAGCATAGCGTGTCTACTGCACGGTTAGGAGAAGAACATCAACGTCCTAACTAAACTTGTATGACCTATCTATCACGGTTTACTGCCACCACGATGGGTAGTTAATTTAATTGCCTACTTAGGAGTTAAAAAAAATTGATTTGTAATTAAATAACCCTTGCAAACTAAATCGGACTTGGAAGTCAAACTGTTTAAAACAATTTTCTTTTCTGTTTTAATTAAACAGGACAAGTTATAGTACAACACGGAGTAACTAGTTGGTTACAAAATAAAAACTGGGGCTTTTCACTAAAAAGCACTTGATTTACATTAAATCGGCAAAGAACAGAATTGTGTTCACATTACAAATTTGGACTAGAAAAGTCGGTTAAGCTATCACAGCTTTCTGAATTATATGATGCAGCTTACATTTAGCAAAACAGTCGTTTGAACGAAGTTAGCAACTCTTTCACTAAAATCACTTCAACATCACACTGAATCTAGGTTAGCGTTATGAGGAAAACTACCTTTTGAAAGACTCCTGCTTCAACGATAATACATACTAGATCTCGGTGATCTTTGATTATTTAGTAAACTCTGAGTTTATATAAATAGAAAAATAGGCGGTTTTTAGTAAGGGGACCTTAAACCCTTAAATTATGGGTGCCCTAGACCAGAAATGCCGATGGTGTTTGGCTACCCATAAGTACACTCGAAAGCTAGAAGTTAAGTTTAAAATCTATGACTAAAAATTTAGAAATACTCTTCCAAAAATTAAATTCGATTTAAACTAGTTACTATCAAGAACAACTACCTTGCCCGACATGGCAACGCTGGACATGACATCTCTGCTCCGACCGCCGTAGTGACCTCTAGCCTTCGAGTCTTTGAGCTATGCTCTCGATTTCTCACTGGAGCTGAGTTTTATACATGTTGCCATGGCAGCCAGGTAGTAGGAAACCGCGGTCTGAATGGAGTGTTCTGGTTGGAAGGGAATCGTAGGAGCTTGAAGAGCAAAGGGAATTGCCGACTTTGGGGCATTAGAGGCCACGTTTTAAAAGTGCAACTGAGTTTGGAACTCATAACAACGTGAATAGGCCTGCAAAACAAAATACAAAAACTACGATATTACGTATCGCAACTATTGAAGGAGGGGGGGGGGGGGTGCAAAGTTTGATGCTCAAAATAAATTAAACTGTTTTTAATTGAAGGAATAAGGCTATTACTTTGCATTCAGATTGAGATCACTATGGTCAGAGCCCTGAAATAAAAATACAAGATACACTAAAAAAAAGTCCGGTAAAATAATAGAAGTTGTTTGCCATTTTGAACAAGGTAGAGTTCATGAGAAAAAGTTACGTTAAATATTTGCGTTTATAAAAGCCTAGGTAAAAGATTAAAGTAAACCAGCTTGTGCTCGAATGCTAGAACGCATAAAATTTAAATGTATTATCGCAGCCGCAAATAATATCGTGAGTGTAGTCAACGTTTTCATAGTTGCTAAAATCGTCACCGTAGTAAAATAACATTGAAAACGAATCATCAAACATGTAGGCTAGAACAACACTAAGCTAGTCGGCTTTATGCCTGGGAACAAATTCGAGAGTACAAGTAAATATTTACATGTTTACGGAAAATGGCGACGGAAATTGCGTGCGGCGGCACTCAGTTTGAGCACTTTTTCAAATGGATGTGGAGGCCAAAGTTTGGTGAATTTTCAAGTTCTGTTTTCACAGGATGGCAGATAAGGTTCAGGTTTATTAAATGCTGCAAACCAGAGGTGTGTTGGTCCATTTTCCATGAAGATAGAGAATTTTAATGTTGGAGTTGAAAAATAACTAAGAGAAAAAAAAAGTCCCCGAGTTTCTGATTTTTGGTGCCGGTTTGCCTAACCAATCTATACAGAACGTGAAAAGGCCTTTAATTATTATAGATTGTTATTGAACCACGACGTTATGCATCGCGACTATTGAAGGAAAGATCTCAATAAATTCGGTTATTAACATTGGGAAGCCAGGTTAACTTTGGGATTGGGTAGTCAAGTCGATTTTCAAGGAACAACTAAGTTTAAATAGAGAAAATGTGTTCGGGAAAATTCGTAAGTTAAGATGTTGCCTAAGCTCCGGTAGTGGTGATGGCAAAAGATTACGTTAAAAGATTATTATAAAAATAAAAGGTTAAAGTTACCAGCAGATGCTAAAACGCATTTTAAATAGTTAAACACAGGGGCGGACTGGCAGCAACTTGGCCCACCGGCCCGGCCCAAAAAAATGGCTTCCTATCCCAAGTTTCACAAAACAAATGTCTTCAAACACAAAAACTGTCCAATGTTCTGCAGCAAATTGCTACATTTTTCTGACTTTATTTACTTCACGAATGATAACGGTTTCTCTTCACACAACCCTGCACGGCCCGGGCCCCCCCCCTCAACCAATAAAAGAAATTATACCACGGCTGTGACGTTACGCTAACTCAACGCCACGCTAAATTTCCGTTAGTTAAATCCCGTTAACCAACACCGGAAGTGTGCGTCATCGCAAAAAGTGTGGGTTATCAAGTTACCCAACAATTTTGCCACTTTTGCTGATGACCCACACTTTTGACACTTCAGGATCACGCGACCGGGAACACACACACCAACAACCAAATACAGCGTGCAAAAAAAAAAAAAAACGTAACGCAATAAAAACGTACAAAACGATTTACTTAAAATGAACGAAATCCAATCCCTGCAAACTCTCACATGTCTGGCCCTCTAGGCTTGTTCACTCACGTTACCTCCCGACCACCCTACTACTCCCTCCCTCCCTCTGCAAACTGAAATGGAATGACCTTCATTCATACCGATACCCTATTACTATTTTTTAAACAATTCTCAAACTACAAACGTACAAAATGAAATTACATACCTTCCCAGAATGTCCCAGCTTTATCCCTGTTTTCTCACACATCGAATTATTCGCTCCAAACACGATAAACACGAGGAGGCTCAGCGTAAACCAAGCTTCTATTCCTAACCGACGCCTGTGTTTAACCCCCCCCCTCCCTCCACAAAGTTTGAGCGAAATTGACTCGTCCACCTATCACACACTTCCCCCTCCACAAACTAAATGGTATGACCTTCATTCAAATCGAGGATACTGATATACTCTCTTGAAGAAATTTTCACAAAACACAAATACGTTTTAATACGAGTTGGCTTGACGTCCCAACCGTGGTATAAAACAGTTATATGTTAGAAGCGAGAGATTATGGATTTTTAACCCACGGATGCGATTATTGTCCTTGCTCTCGTATGCAAAAGTCTCGGGCTACGCCCTCGACCTTTGCATACTCGAGCATGGCCAATAATCGAATCCGTGGGTTAAAAATCCATAATCTCTCGCTTCTAACCAATAACTATTACATAATATATGGTTTCCCACGTGGCCTGAAGCCGTTTTATACAAAATTTTAAAGTAAATTATTTATTTGTATTTTCTTCATTTAAAAAGTTTTACCGGATGTACAATATTCGAAATGGTTTCTCAGAAGTAGCTCGTGTAAATGGTTCTTAAGCAACTTTTTCCTTTACGCAACACTAAACGTCAAAACAGTAATTCATGCATGCATACTATTTTTTACAACTTTCACGTTGTTTCTGCAGCTTTTTTTTTTTTTGTTTTTTAAAAGTAGCATACACCGTATGCATTTTGCTTTGAGTCAGAGGGCTATAACAAAAAATCAAAAAAAAAAGGAAGTAGTGTTGTTACATTATGTATCGGTAAAATTCTTGTCTAAATTGAGAGGTCTGACTAATGACTATGCGGGGTGATTCGAAAAGTGTGGCTTGCCCCGCGTCACGTCACGAAAAAACACTGACCAAACTGGAAGAAAAGGTCATTTTTGAACCTCAAAAAGACACTTTCTCAGTCAACATTCTAAAAAAAAGTCTCACCTTCTCAGACCTCCATGATATGAGCGTTTACAAGGTTTTGAAGCTATTAGTACCAATATTGCAACTACTTCATTGTGACTACATCATGTAGAGGCGGACTGGCAACCAAAAGGCGCAGATCTCGGAGATGCAAGGGGGCACTACTATGGGCCCGGGGGGGCCCAAGCTGTCACTACGGCTCCGTAAAACTCAGCTAGGGGGTCTGGGGAGGCGCTGTGAGCTCCCCTAGTGGGGTCCGAGGCGGAGCCCAGGAAGCTGAAGCATTTTACGCTCTTTTATTACCTGTTTCTGGCCTCCAGCGAGCAGTAAAATAGCGTAACAGAGCAAATGTTGGTGATTTTTCTTAGTCGTTCTTCAGTATGGCAGGTTTCGTAAAAACTTAATTGTGACTACATCATGTTTTTTTTTAGACATTTTCTTTCCAAATTAAATTAAACTTAGTTTGGTTTAGAATTATCTAAACAATCCCACAGCTAGCCATTGACGATTGGGGTTGGCATTTTGTACTTGTAGGCTATAATGATTAATGATGAACTGATATGTTCAAGTATGGGAGTAGAGCCAGATGCCGGAGGCAGAAAATTCTTTTTTTAATGGACTATCAAAAGGTGAAAAATTGAGAAATCCTTTACTCAATTTTATTCCAATCGACTAGGTCTAGAGGTGTTATTGCCAAAAACATCCACATTTTAAAGCAACAACATGCTCCAGTTTTTAAAAATGTTGGAGCGTCGAAAGAAAAAAAAAATGGCGAAACCATTTATGCAGTTTTGTCCAAAAGAACTTGAGGTGTGCTGGAGAAAAGCGTCTACATTTGAAGTCGAAAAGCTCCCTTTTCATTTTTTTCTCCCTTGATTCAGGGGATCTTAGGGTAATATCTCTCCCCCCCCCCTTTCCCCCGGTAGGTTCTACGGCCCTACTGGTGCCGCTCCGACCCATGCCGCCCAGTTAGCCGAAGCAGAATCAGCAGCCCCACGCTTTGCAGCTGAAACGTCGTGAATGAGCCGCGTGGGCCTATCATTATACGGTGTATGCCCGACGTGGCTAAAATTAAAACAGTTTGATGAGAACGATGTAGTATATCTGGCGTGTAGTCCATTTTTCGTCTGTGTCAGGGGGTGGACGGATGATCGTTGTGCTGCTTGCTAGCTCGCTAACCAGACTATTGTTATACAGGCGATGTATTAGAAACGAATTCGACGAGTTTCGGCATCATAAAACCAACGATTATCTCCCCCCAGCCCACCCCCATTTTCGCCAAAAAAAAAAATGTATAACAAAAGGGCAAAACCTTTTCTACAAAAAAGGTAATAGTAATGTTTTTTAACTACCATAAAACGTAAAAAAAAAAAAAAACTTGACTCAAGTGGCCCCCCAGCCAGTTGGCCCACCGGCCAATGGCCGTTGGGGCACTATTGCCAGTCCGCCCCTGGTTAAACATTATTTGCAGCCGCAAAATTGGAGTTTGGATGTCGGACATTTCTCAAATACATTCATGATCGTCACCTTAAATGTACTTAAGAAATATCAATACATCTACATCATTAAAAACGTACGATGTGCGTGCGTGCGTGCTTGTACCTCTACTCCTCTGCACCTACAAAGATGGGAGTAGGACCAAACGAAAGATAATTAAATTTCGCTCTTATGTAGCGGCGCTTACAGGGTCTTGAGGTGCCTACTGTCTATAGCACCGACATCTGGCGTACATGTGGTAATCGTAGAGTAAATCATAAGTGGCGGTTTTTACTTTGTTGTGAAAACAGCATAGCGTGTCTACTGCACGGTTAGGAGAAGAGCGTCAACGTCCTAACTAAACTTTTATGACCTATCTATCACGGTTTATTGCCACCACGATGGGTAGTTAATTTAATTGCCTACTTCGGAGTTAGAATAAAAATTGATTTGTAATTAAAATAACCCTTGCAAATTAAATCGGACTCGGAAGTCAAAATTTGTTGTTCAAAACAACTTTCTTTTCTGTTTTAATAAAACATGACAAGATTTATACACACGGAGTAACTAGTTGGTTACAAAAATAAAACTGGGGCTTTACAATTAAAAGCACACGATTTACAATTAAATCGACACTGAACTTAAAGTTAAAGTTCACATTACAATTTGGACTAGAAAAAAGTCGGTTTGAGTTATCGCAACTCTCTAAGTTACAAACATGACCCTTGCAGAATGTAAAATAGTCGTTGAAAGCTTTAGCAACTCTTGCACTAAAGTCAATCAATCAATCACACTGAATAAAGATTAGTGTTACAAGGAAAACTACCTTTTTGAAAACTCCTGCTTCAACAATAACACATGCTAGATCTCGGTGATCTTAGATTATTTGATGGACACTGAGTCCATAAACAAAGAAAACAAAGCCGGTTTTTAGGAAGGGGACCTTAAACCCTTAAATCATGGGTGCCCTAAACCAAAATGCCGATTGCGTTTGGCTACCCACAAATTCCCTCAAAGTCTAGAAGTTAGTTTATGTTTTAAGACTAAAAATTTAGAAATTCTGTTCCAAAAATTAAATTCTAATAAACTAGTTACCCTTGAACCACTACCTTGCCCGGCATGGCAACCTTCGGACTGGACATCTCTGCTCCGACCGCCGTAGTGACCTCTAGCCTGAGTCCTTGAGCTATGCTCACGAAATTTTCTCTCAGCTTGGTTATATACCTGCTGCCTGCCTGCAGGTAGGAGGGAAACCGCGGACCTGTAGGAGAGCGACGGAGGGGGGGGGGGGTGTGAGGTAGAGGGTTCGCTTTGGAGGAGGAGTGACTGACCAAAACCGGCCGAGCTGGCACTACCGGAAGTCGGCCATGACAGCGCGGACGGCTAGGGTAGCCTTGCACTCTGATTGGTGGGGGGGAAAAAATACTGAGTTCGGATTGGAAGGAGCTTGGATGGCAAAGGGATTTGCCGACTTTGGGTGTTTTTAGAGGCCGTGGCTTGAGTTAAACTCATAACAACGTGAAATAGGCCTATACATTTTTTTTTAATAAAAACTACAATGTTATGCATTGCAACTATTGAAGGAAGGGGGGGGGGACGAAGTTTGATGCTCAAAGTTAAAATAAATGATTATTAATTGAAGGCAAAGCTTAGTTGTGCATTCGGAATTTGAGATCACTATGGTCGGAGCCCTGAAATAAAAATACAAGATACACACTGAAAATGTCCGGTAAAATAATCATAGTTGTGTTGCCATTATGAACAAGGTAGGGTTCATGAGAAAAGATTACGTTAAATAATGCTTTTATAAAAGCCTAGGCAAAAGATTAAATAAACCAGCTTGTGTTTTGAAATGCTATAACGCATAAAAGTTAAATGTATTATTGCAGCCGCAGATAATAACGCTAGTGTAGTCAAAGTTTTCATTGTTGCTAAAATCGTCACCTTAGTAGAGTAAAAACATTGAAGACGTAATAAACATGTAATCTAGCACAGCACTAAGCTAGCCGGCTTTATGCCTAGAAATAAATTCGAGAAATACAAATAAATATTTACATGTTTGTAGAAAATGGCGACGGAGATTGCGTGCGTCGGCGCTCAGTTTGAGCACTTTTTCAAATGAAGCTGTAGACCAAAGTATGGCAATTTTTGGAGTTCTGTTTTCACAGGATGTTAGATAAAGTTCAGGTTTATTAAGAGCTGCAAACTAGAGTCGATGAAGTCCATTTTCCAGGGAGATATGAATTTTTAAACTTGGAGGTTGAAAAATAGGCCTAGCGCTTTTTGGCGCTAAGGAAAAAAAAAGTGTCCCCGAGTTGTTGATGGTTGGTGTCGGTTCTCCTAACCAATCGACAGGAATTTTAGGCCTCATGCCTTTACACTTAATAGGCCTATTTTCATCGCTGTAACTTGATATTATCACCCTCAATTTCGCGAAAAACTCTGAAAAAGTAACGTCAAGGTTTGTTTTAAACCCTCTTGGTGATTGTTCATGACGTCATAGTTTGTTCATGAAAACCTCCTCGAGCAAAGAGAGATGATCTGGAAAAGGATGCACGGACGACGTAATTTGCAACACATCACATATAAATCTTAGAATTGGTTTTGTATTAACTTACTTGATGCAGGGAAAAATCAAAACAATAGATTTGGTTTTAAAACGGTGTTTGCGCTAATTGAGTGAGCGAAGCGGACGAAAATCAGCGTTTGTCATCAGAAACAGCGCTTTTCTGATAAATTGCTTGATCTTAACTTTTTGCTTGACTCCTTGGACGTAAAAAAATAATATTGACCTTCTCTCGAGATAATCGATATCTCATACTACACTATTATAATTTGCTTGATCGTTTGTTATGTGGAAGGTCTGTCTGTATCATAGGTATTGCAGCAAGAAATCTCCTCGAGCGCAGCGAGACGACGCGGAATGAGCGAGCGAAGCGAGTCTATTAAAAGTCCATTAAAAGTCCATTAAAAGTAGTCTGTACATTAAAATCTGAGGTTAAGTACCTTCGTAGAGGAAGCCCCTCCTATCAAACACTAAACTAATGTCTTTGGCTTTATGCCTAAGTGAACAATAGAAATAATTACAAGTTTTACAAGTGGCAAAAAATGGCATCTCGTGCACTACGGTAATTACTGCTTCAGTTTCATGCGTTTTTCAAATGGATGTTGTGGAAGTTCTAGATGGAATTTTGATGTTCTGTTTCCGGGGGAATACAGATAAAGTTCGTGGCTATTTAGAGCTTTATAGATGAGACTGATCGTACCATTTTTCTAGAAGTTACAGGTTGTTGAAGTTGGAGTTTTTTCACGGCCGAGGCGCCGAAAAAAAAAAAAACTGTTCGTTACCGTAAACGAAATTTTACCCTCAGGTTTTTGATCTTTTGAGTTGAGGTCTCCTCTCAAATCGGGTGAAGAACTCGGGCCTTCTTTACAGCTCCCCACCAAGGAGATTCTATTTGGGGTTTCTGTTGAACTCCACAATAAAAGCTAAAACAGAAAGGTTAGTACACAAAACTTGAACTGCCAAGCAATGTAATCATTGCAAGAATACGCGGTATAAATGCATCAAGTTTGAGGAAATACACCACCGGTGAGAAAATACATCTCCAGTTTTGAGGAAATACACCTCCAGGGGATACTTAGTCCTATCCCAGTATCGTTTTACAAAGTTTAAAAAGAACACTGGTTTTGCAAAAATTAAAATCGCCGTTTTATATTTTTGGGGGAACGTTTTTGTGGCTCAATTAATTTTAAAGCAAAGTTAAAATACAAAAATTAGGAACACTGTTGTTGCAACCACTAACTAAATACTGTCCGCGATGCTTCTGTGCAGGAAAATCGTATAAGTATTCAGAGAGTGGGGTAAAAGACATTTAAATCAAGAAACACACTAGAAATTACAAGTTAATTTTGTAGTTTCGTTATAACAAGTAAATGAGACCGTCTATTGCTCTGGTAATACGTCCCGTACGGATTCCGCCTCTGCTCAAGTTTAGTCATTTTTTTTATCTGGTTTGACTGCGAAATTAACCCGCCGCCGCATTTCGATTAACCTAGATTGCCTTAGTTGTGAGAAAATCGAATACTATGGGTACGTCGTAAACGGCCAGCTCTATTTACTGTCCTACAGGGCTATCCTACAGGGTTATCCTACAGGGCTATCCTACAGGGCTATCCTTTATCTCCCAGGGGTAGAAAGACGGTTTTTTTTATAAAGAAAACCATTTCGTATAAAACTAGAAGAACTAATCGGGGACAGATTACAATTCCCGTAGAATACTCCTAATGAATATTATTGACGTGTCGTACAATCTTTGTAATTATCCTTCCACAAAGGAAGGCGTTGATAAGGCGTGGCTACGGGTGTGAGTCTGTTTATGTTTGCGCGAGCGTCTCTTAGATTGGCTCGTGCCATTGTCTGCAGTATCAGACTTCGTCGGGGGCGTTGCCACACGAGCGGTGTCGAGGGCAGGTTCACGTGCTTATGTTTCAGTCCATGCTCGCGCAAAAGTTTTTAAGTCATTAATTCCGTTTACGCCTAACATAATTTCGAAAATGGGGCTAGCTGCTGATGAAACACAAGCTACTGTTCTCAATACTGTACCGTCAGTTAAGTTTAGACATAAGTTAACCTGAGGTAATACCACTATTTCACTGTTTAAAATAGTCTGGGACGTGGCCAGTTTCTGGCCAATTTAGAGTTGACAATATTTACACAACTGCCGGAATCGCAAAGAATTTTAATCTTACGTTGGCCTACGAAACCATTTTACTTACAAGAAAACATGCATTAGCTTGCTCCGGGACTTTCTGGTTAAGTTCGGGGCATCGATTACGGAGGTGCGAAAACGATCCGCACTCATAGCACGATCTAACATTAGCTTGTCTAGGGTTAGATTTTATACTGTCGCTACTATCAGCGTTAGCATCTGGGCTAGTTACGCTGTCGCTGTTATTAATCTTAGTCCCAACCGGGTTTGCTAAGGATTATGGTTTTGTTTACCATCTCTAGAGTTGGAGGAAGCTTTAGAAGCTTGACTACCTGAATGAGTGCTAGCTTGCACTCTGCCACTTTTGTTAGTAAAATCTGCAGAGATTTGCTTGTTGCGAGTTGTAAACTCGTCACAGAGTTTTGCTGCCTCGGCCAACGTGCCGGTTTTGACTTGATCGGGAAGCCAATTGGGCATAAAGCAATTGGGCAGGCTTTCGTGAATTGTTCGAGGAGAATTAAATTCACAAGTTGGTCATAGCTCTTATTAAGTTTAGGTAGTGAGACCCAACGGGAAAACAAGGTTTCCAGTTCAAAAGCATAATCGTGATACAATTGTTCAGGCGATTTTTCCAGGGAACGAAACTGGGTTTGCACGGACTCTTTAGTTTGCACAAACCTGTCAAGAAGTTTAATCTTAACAATCTCATAATCATGCACGTCAGCATCTTTGAGTTGATCACACACTTTGATTAACACTTCCCCTAAGAGTGGTTGTAAACTGACGACCCATTCTTCTTTGGGAATCTTTTGCGTTAACATCGTTCTTTCAAATATTTTCAAAAAACTGTTAATGTCTGAGTTGGGCGTCCATTTGTTTACTAAACGCACAACATCGGCAATTTTACCAGGTTTGCTTACTGGAATTCTAGGTGAGGTCGGGGTTACTGTACCGCTTGTGTGGCCAGAACTAACACTAAGATTAGCAGCATTTAGCTTAGCTAGTTCAATATGCTTATCGAGATTTTGTAGCTCTTGAGCAATCCATAATCTGCGCTTCTTGCTCCTTTAATTGAGCGTTGTAAAGAAGGCCCGAGTTCTTCACCCGATTTGAGAGGATACCTCAACTCAAACTAACAACAACCTGAGGGAAACTTCGTTTACAGCAACGAACACTTTTTTTTTCTCGGCACCTCGGCCGTGAAAAACTCCAACTTCAACAACCTGTATCTTCCAAGAAAATGGTTCGATCCGTCTCATCTAAACAGCTTTTAATAGCCATGAACTTTATCTGTTCTCTGCCGGAAACAGAACCCGAAAATTCCATCTAGAAGTCATTCTACAGCATTTAGAAAAACGCACGAAACTGAAGCCGTAAATAACCGTAACGCACGAGACCATTTTCGCCATTTGTAAACATTGTATTTTTTTTTATTTTTCACTTAGGCATAAAGCCAAAGACATTAGTTTAGTGTTTGTTAGGAGGGGCTTCCTCTACGAAGGTACTTAACCTCAAAAATAATTGTACAGACACTTTGTTTTGATATTTTGTAAGTAGATTTAAGGTGACGATCTAAGATGCACTTAAGAAATGTCCGACATTCAAAACCTAATATTGCAGCTGCAAATGATGTTTAATTATTTAAAATGCTTTTTAGCATCTGCTGGTGACTTTAAACTTTTATTTTATAATAATCTTTTAACGTAATCTTTTGCCATCACCACTACCGGAGCTTAGGCAACATTCTAACCTACGAATTTTCCCGGACACGTCTTTTCTATTTGTTCCTAGCAAAACCGACTTAGCTTTCGAATTCCCAAAGTAAAACCTGGCTTCCCAATGTTAAAAACCGAATTTATTGAGATTTTTCCTTCAATAGTCGCGATTCATAACATCGTGGTTAATTAAGAAAACAATCCAAAGTAATTAAAGGCCTTTTTCACGTTCCAAACAATGAGTATAACTCAACTGGCCTCTCTCTATCACTCAGTCCATAGTTATTCCTTCAAACGGCACGAAGCGCAAAATCCTTTGCGTTGCCGACTCTTCTATTGTTCTCAGAGCCCTCCACCAACCAGACCCCCGTAGCGCTCCTGCCCGTCCGCGCGAACTTCCGGTACGTAGCATAAAAAGCCCCCGCTCCCCTCACTCGTTAGCACACGCTCATCAGATCTCAAAGCCAGAGGTGACTACGCCAGTCGGTATAGGAGATGTCTCGTCCGAATGTTGCCATGCCGGGCCAAGGTAGTTGGTTCGTATTAGACTAGTGTTAGTTAAGAAAATTTAATTTTGGAAAACCCCATTCTAAATTTTAGTTCTAAACTTAACCTAACCTTAAGCTTTGAGGGAATTATGGAGGTGGAGCCATAGTCGGCATTCTAGGCCCCCATCGCCATAACGTCAGGGTTCACGGTCCCTTTCTAAAAACCAGCTTTTTTCCCCCGTGTTTATTATTATGAACTTAATCTAAACACTAAATCTGCATTTAGACGACGTATTTTTCGTGTGCTTCCCTAGATACTAAGGATCTACAGATTTGAAGATTTGATCTTAGGTCGGACTTA
>JAHWFP010195297.1:81137-125485 GCA_023313725.1 Lithobius niger
AGTGTCCTGCGTGTGTTCGGCATTTAGTGGCTTGTGCAAGGAACAGTGTACAGGAGGAACTTAGTTCTGTCGTGTGTTCATGTAGCTAAGCAACCCTCTCCATTCCATTTAGCGAGTCGGGTCAGTCAGCTTGGCTTAGAGGGATCTTTGAGATCTGGTGAACGAAAGGTCCCCGGTTCAATTCATGTAGCTTGCTTTTATCTATTAAAATCATCAGTTGGCGACCTGGCACATTGCCCTACTTGCAAAAAAAGAGACTGGCTTTCGAAAAGACACTCATAGGGGTATAGATGGGACCATGTTCACTAGGGGAATGGATGCGGTGCTGTGGTCAAATTTCTAGAGGACTATCCGACAACTTTTCTGCTGTGGGACCAGGGTAAAAGTTAATTGAAATCGCCAATTACAGCTTTTGAGAAACCTTGCATCGTACGGGGAAAGCATTTTAGAATCTACAACCAGGTGGAGACAACAACTAGACTGACATTCTAGAGGGTTGTTGCTAAAGCAGCCGGTTTCAGGGTTGGTCCCTTCGCGAGAAACGGAACTGCAACTCTTGACTTTCTGGTGGGTGTCACACACACTTTCAAGCGGGATGCCAGAAATTGGTGAGGAGGGATGCCCCTTTGAGCATTCAAAAAAAAAAAAAGGGACTCCACCCCAAGTAAAGGTACCGAACTTTCCCGGAGGCGAGTACTTCCCAGACAGGATGGGCCTAGACCTGGATTCTCAGACGCCTACTTTTCATCAGAACCCCATTGTGCCAGTTTGACCAAGATGAAGCAAATTTACGTTACAGCATACGTGCAAATTTCGCACGTGTAATTGCATTCTCGGCGTCAACAGCGGCTTGCAGAGAAATGCGGGAAATTTGGGAGTATCAAACAGTCAGTGAATGTCTACACGTCATGGAACGAGCTTTGTCGTTTCAGAAGGACAGTCTCAATAGATCCTCTCGACTGGTGCTGAACATTCTTCCGGAAAAGGGATGCGATCCTGGAATCTGCAGTAAATATCCCCGCGGATGCGGCGTGATAGCTCCGACTTGTGCCCATTCATGGTGCCACAGAGCCTTTTGGAGGTCAGCTCTTGGGGTTGGCGCTAGAGGGAAAGACAAAGATGACACAACAACCAACAATGGGTAGAGGTGAAAGGTTCAAGGCAAGAATTAGGAGTAGGTCCCTGTCAACCTACCCAACACTAGTTGTAGGATATGGCAGTCACAATGGACGAGGAAGGGGTGTAGGACAAACCACAGGTCGACAGAGGTGCTTGAAAATCCTTGCCGCACAACCACCAAAAGTTTGAATGAGCAACAAGGCCGGCCTATCTCTCCTAGTCTCACCGCACGGCCGGTGACATGAGAAGAAGGAAAGGGAGACAAGATGGCAAGTTTGAATGAAGATAAGTAAAAGGGTGATGCCACACAACCCAAGAGTGTGAGCATTCACCAAGGAAAACTGTCATCGAGTCACATGGCTAGTGACACTGAGACACACAAAGCGTCACAATGAAATGGACAGAATGAAGCAATGCCTATAGGGCGCCATGTTGCGGTGACGCTATGTAGCCATGATGCTTTGCAGCGGCACTTCGACGCTACCACCGGTTTAACTAGGTTATAACACCGATCCCGTGTCGTCGTTGGGGAAATTGTAAGCACCCAGTCTGATCAGGCTTCGGAGTTTCGGAGGCTCGCAAGGTTGGTGATGTGCGGTTAATGCAAAGTCGGACGAGGTGGAATCGACACTGATTCTGTTGGCGTCGGAAAGAATCGATAACCGCTTTGATGCGCTCGAACAACAGATTCTCGTTTGGCCTTCCTTTTCTTGTAACCGGATACCGGCCCAAGTTCCTCCTCTGTCCCGACATCAGCTGACACTCCGCTGTGAGAAAAGGCGACAGTATTCTCCCTCGGGTGAAGCTAAGAAGGAGTCTGGATTGCACATAGTGGAAAGAAGCGTATGACTTCCGAATCCAAATCTCTGAATTCGGGGCAGAATGATGTCAAATAGGAATAAAAAGTATAATGTTTCAGACAAACATAGCAGTGTTCCTGTGAACGAAACTGATAGGATTGACATTGAGAAAGTAGAGTTGGAATAGGTAAGCAAAAAAAAAAAAAAAAAAAAAGTAATTGACAGCACGATCGTTAAGTCGCGGCCTGTAGTGCATGTATGTCGTCACCGGCATCCTAGAACGTCGAGAGAGGTGTCATCAGTTTATGGTAGGTTCTCCATCATGACATATTGAACGGGAGCAAACACAAAATAGTCCGTCTCCGCGATACGGAAGACTTGCCTTAAACGATCAGGTCACCCTTCACAGTTCACAGTTGTGCTAGCCAGGTGACATCTCGCGAAGATATGCGTGGACATTCACCAACTAAAGCCTTGAAAGTTGATCACGTACATTTGACATATTAGTCACGGTTATTTAGTTCAGTGAAAATGGGTCATCCCCAAACCGACATCGCTTCAAATCAACAACAGCAGAAAATCACCAACATTGGGAGAACTATTAACGTCGGCTTCTCCAAGACAGAATTTAACTGGACGCATAATGCAGTACCGTCAAGGCTGACGTCAGCCGACTCTTTTGGATCATCCTGTTATTCCGCAGCAGAATTTGGGCCTGATGATAAAAGTATACGGAATCTATGCAAAGTTTCGGTTTCCCCTTCGAGTCATGGCAGAAACGGAAGATGTAAATGAAATGAAAGCAATTACGAATTAAAGGAATTGGTAAAGGAACGAGAGGAAAGATTTCATCATTTGAAAGAAAAGAAGGGAAGGAAAGAGTCGACCGTTTTCCCAACTTCAATGAAGATGACACAAGTTATTGGGGACGGCAATGGTCACGTACGCCTTCCCTCCCTTTTGCCTGCTTCAACAAGGATTCGACTAGATCGGGTCCTCAACAGGGTCTTTTCTCATCATACCATTTGACCAGCAGCCTCGTGGTTTCCGAACTTAATGAAACTGAAGAAAGCAGAACCTAATCCTCTACCCCTGACAGAGTCCTTTCGATCCCAACACAGAGGACGGACGATCCACGCATCGGCAGTGATTCTACGCCTTCACGGGTCGTTATTTTGAGGAGCAACCTGACACGAGACTGTTTCTCCAGAGAAGTGGCGGACTGTCTCCTTTAGCGCCCTCAGCGGGGGAAATGTACAAAGGACAGCGGTCAAAGGAAATAGGACGGCGGTTAATTCTGTACTGACTTGCATAGGAAAGTCGACAGTGGTGGCAAAGCCAATGATTTCAAAGCTAATTGCAGCGTTGCGAGCGAGAATGCTCGACCAAAGACGAATAGGTTATTTCCAACCTGGGACCTCCCGCTGGTTCTGACCAGCTTAACTAAACCGCCGTATGACCCACTGAAGTACGGCGAGCACAGCCTTGTTGACAAAAACTAGCTTTAGTCGCACTGGCATCAGCGGTGCGCCAAAGTGAGATGGCGGCGTTCGCTAGAGATGATGGTCTCCCTCTTCCCTAGAGACTGGTCATCAGTGTTGTTGGTGTTCCCAACGAATTTTAGAGTACAAAATTCCAGACCTGTCACGACACCAAAGCCCATAGCGACCCAAGCACTTAGTGGGAAAGTAACAAGCGGTGGAGAGAAACTGCAGTGTACGATATGAACGCTCCGATACTACTTGGACAGGAAGGCGGAATCGGTCCAGAGAGTGCAACACGGAGCAGGATGTTCGCCACTGTTCGTGGACGTTGACACAGCGTATGGGGAAGTGCTTCACAAACAAGTCTCGCCGTTCAAGCTAGGAAGCTGGATAAGTCTGGTAATAAAGAGAGCGTACGAGCTGAGTCCAGCCGGAAAATCGCAGGTCGCTTGTCACAAGGCTACTTTCCTAGGCCATAAAGTTGGCAGGTTCACGTACACCTTCCGAGGTGAAGGTTTTGGCAGTAAAAAAGTTTGCCCGTCCTCAAACCAAAAAAATGTCCGTTCCTTTTTAGGTTTGGTAGGATGTTACCAGCGTTACATAAATCACTACTCAGAGATTTGTGCTTGTTTAACTGATGCTTTGGAAAAAAGAGGCACCAGATCCCGTTTTATGGGATGAGTCTAAGCAAAAAGCTTTTGACACTCTAAAAAACTCCTTAATGACGTCCTAAGAGCTCCCGACTTAAACCAAACCTTCATTTTGCAGTGTGACTGCTCTGAGTGTGGCATGGGCTGCGTGTTGTCCCTATGAAGAAGAACACCCCTGCCTTTACGTTTCACGTAAGCTCACAGCCAGGGAGCAAAATTACAGTACGACAGAGAAAGAATGTGCGTGTTTGATCTGGTCATTAGCTAAATTGCGTCCCTACATTTACGGAACAAAATCTGTCATCGAATCAGATCACAATCCGCTACATTGGCAAAAATCCCAGATTGCTTAGGTGGAGCCTTACCCTTACCCTTACTACACCGTCCGGTACAAACCTGGCAAGTTTCATTTAAATGCTGATACTCTCACCCGTTATTTTGTTTAACTTAAAAGGGTTAAAACATTGTATTTCAGTACAAATTGACTGACATTTTTAACTGCATATTTAATTTTGTTAAGTGGTACGTTGTAGGGGCAACCACAACAAAAGGAACCTTCAGTTATTTCCCTTTTTTGACTTCACACCTAAATTTTAAGTGCCAATGTTTTCTCTTTTTATAATCATCACCGTCACCGTCCTGTCACCTGTGGGTGAACGTTTGTAAAGATAGAACGACACTAATTAAATATTCATTAGGAATATTCTACGGAGGTTGCAACTTGTCCCCGGTTGGCCCTTCTTTAAGTTTTCTACGAAATGGCTTTCTTTAAAAGCAGCTGTCTGTCTACCCCTCTGCGAAAATGGTTAGCAAGGTTGTTGGGTTTTTATCCTTAAACCTCCAAGCGTTGTATTGTTATGTTTAAGTTATGGGTCATACCTCAAACCCTTCCATTGAACATGTAAACAAGTTGTTCGGTAACCTTAAACCATTCTAGTGCTACGTCTTAACAGTGAATAGAGGTGGTCATTTTATGCGTCCCCAAATTGTGTGCAATTTTCTAACAACTAACGCAGTCTAGGTTTATTGTTACGCGTCTGGCGGTTTTTTCGCTGCCTTCCGGGATAAAAAAAGGCAGACCAGATATGGGGCATATTACCAGAGCAATAGATGGCCTCATTTATCTGTTAATTGGTACAAAAAAATTAACTTTGTACATTTAGTCAAACCTAGTGTTTTTCAAAATAGTGTTCTTTTAACTTATAACTTTTAAAATTTACTAAAATTTTTCTAAGCCACAAAAACGTCAGTCCCCCAAAGAAACAAAACGGGAACTATTTTTGTAAACAGTGTAATTTTTATTTCATGTAAAAATCGGATCCAGAGATAGGAACAAATATCCCAAAAGGGAGATGTATTTCTCAACCAAGGAGATGTACTTCTCAATTAGCAGTGATGTAATAAGAATTTATTGCTGGTATTATTGTTTTACTTGGCTTGGCAGTCTCAGTTTTTGGCATATCTTGTGGGCACTAACCTTTCTGTTTTAGCATTTATTTGGCATTTTACACGGATCCCAAATAAATACCCCTCGTTGGGGCGTGTAATTGTATTCTGTGCTGCGGCATGATTGGAGAGGATACCCGGACTCCAAACATCAAAAACCTCGGGGGAAAACTTAGTTTTTCTGAAGCTCCACCCTTCGACTTCGACGAGAAGTTACCATCAGAATCGCCAACCTTAAAAGCTTTTAACAGCCACTCACTTGAACTTTCTTCCTGTGAAAACAGAGCGTTAAATATCCTTCTGGTTCGTCCGCTACATCCTTAACAAAAAGACACCAAACTGGGCCGTAGCGCTCTCTTCCGGCCGCCGTAGCTTCAAAACCATGTACAAATGTAATTACTTCTTTTTATTTCATTACAGGCATAAAGCCGAAATACACTAGCTTAGTTGTGTTTTAGGAGGGGCTTCTTTTAAGGTACTTAACCTCACATACATGTAGATACAGACTTAGTACGATGTTTTTTATCTTGTTTGTTAGTACCCCAAATGCTATGAAAAATGTCCGACATTGTAAAGGCATGAGGCCTAAAATTCCTGTCGATTGGTTAGGAGACCCGACACCAACCATTAACAACTCAGGGACACTTTTTTTTTCTTAGCGCCAAAAATGCGCCTGGCCTATTTTTCACTTCCAAGTTTAAAAATTCGTATCTTCCAAGAAAATGGACTTCATCGACTCTGGTTTGCAGCTCGTAATAAACCTGAACTTTATCTAACATCCTGTGAAAACAGAACTTGAAATTCCACCATACTTTGGTCTACAGCCTCATTTGAAAAAGTGCTCAAACTGAGCGCCGACGCACGCAATCTCCGTCGCCATTTTCTACAAACATGTAAATATTTATTTGTATTTCTCGAATTTATTTCTAGGCATAAAGCCGACTAGCTTAGTGTTGTGCTAGTTTACATGTTTTATAAGTCCTCAATGTTTTTATTTTACTAAAGTGACGATTTTAGCAACTATGAAAACTTTAACTACAACTACGGTATTGTTGCGGCTGCAATAATACATTTAAAAATTTTATGCGTTATAGCATTTTAAAACACAAGCTGGTTTATTTAATCTTTTGCCTAGGCTTTTATATAAGCATTATTTAACGTAATCTTTTGTCATGAACCCTACCTTGTTCAATATGGCAACACAACTACAATTATTTTACCGGACATTTTTAGTGTGTATCTTGTACTTTTATTTCAGGGCTGCGACCATAGTGATCTCAATTCCGAATGCACCACAAAGCCTTTACCTTCAATTAATAAGTTTATTTGAAATTTGAGCATCAACCTTCGTTTCCACCCCCCCCCTTCCTTTAATAGTTGCAATGCATAACATTGTAGTGTTTATAAAAAAATGTATAGGCCTATTGTCACGTTGTTATGAGTTTAACTCAATGCACTACTTAAGCCAAGGCCTCTAAAAACACCCAAAGTCGGCAATTCCCTTTGCCATCCAAGCTCCTTCCAATCCGAACTCAGTATTTTCTCTACCCACCACTCAAGAGTCCAAGGCTACCCTGACCGTCCGCGCTGCCATGCCTACTTTCGGTAGTGTCAGCCTGGTCGGGTTGGGTCAGTCACTCCTCCTCCCCAAGCGATCCCTGTACCTCACACCCCCCCTCCGTCGCTCTCCTACAGGGCCGCGGTTTCCCTCCTACCTGCAGGTAGGCAGCAGGTATATAACCAAGCTGAGGGAGAATTTCGTTAGCATAGCTCAAGGACTCAGAGGCTAGAGGTCACTACGGCGGTCGGAGCAGAGATGTCCAGTCCGAAGGTTGCCATGCCGGGCAAGGTAGTGGTTCAAAGGGTAACTAGTTTAGTTTAATTGAAATTGATCTTTAGAACAGAATTTCTAAATTTTTAGTCTTAAAATTTAAACTTAACTTCTAGCATTTGAGGGAACTTATGGGTAGCCAAACGCAATCGGCATTTTGGTTTAGGGCACCCATAATTTAAGGGTTTAAGGTCCCCTTCCTAAAAACCGGCTTTTTTTTCTTTGTTTATGAACTCAGTGTTCATTAAATAATCCAAGATCACCGAGATTTAGCATGTGTTATTGTTGAAGCAGGAGTTTTCAAAAGGTAGTTTTCCTTGTAACGCTAATCTAGATTCAGTGTGATGAATGATTGATTTTAGTGCAAGAGTTGCTAAAGCTTTCAAAGACTATTTTACACTCTGCAAGAGTCATGTTTGTAACTTAGAGAGTTGCGATAACTCACTCCGACTTTTTCTAGTCCATATTTTGTTGTGAACTTGAATTGTTCATTTTGTCGATTTAATTGTAAATCATGTGCTTTTAATTGTAAAGCCCCAGTGATATTTTTCGTAACCAACTAGTTACTTCTTGTGTATAAATCTTGTCATGTTTTGTTTCTTACAGAAAAGAAAGTTGTTTTGAACAACATTTTGACTTCGAGTTATTTTAATTACAAAAGCATTTTTATTCTAAATCCGAATTAGGCAAATTAGATTAATTACCCATCGTGGTGGCAGTGAACCATGATTAGATAGGTTTTCATAACTAGGTGGGACGCTGACGCTCTTCTCCTCACCGTGCAGTAGACACGTTATGCTGTTTTCACATCTAAGTAAAAACCGCCACTTATGAATTCGTCTAAAGTAACCGCAAGTACGCCAGATGTCGGTGCTATAGACAGTAGGCACCTCAAGACCCTGTAAGCGCCGCTACAAAACTGGTGGCAGTGGTGGGATTTAAAGGTGCTGTGCCACTACACTCCTTCCCCCTGCCATACTACTATGCCAGTTCATCTTAAGAAGATGTCGCAGTAAACTCAAAACTGCAAACCCCACAGACGTCCGTAGCTAAACTAAAAACGCTACAGAAGCAGATGTCAGCCTTAACACAACAAAAGGCAAAACAGTAAAACCCGTATCCAGCTGGAGCCGGGAAGCGGCAACCCTCCCTTCACAAGCCGTGAAGCAGCAGGCACGCCCTCAGAAGGCAGATGATCCTTCAACCCTTGGAGAAGTCAGCCACTGAAAAAGAGGATATGATGCTCCAAGAGTGAAACTCCACAGGACTTCAAAAGTGACAGTGTTCAAACTTCAACTGGAAGGACGACCACGACAACATTTGGATCCGATCTTCGATGGGTGATTGGATGACTGACCGCACAGCGATTGTGTCGGAAATTCAGGTTAGTGCACATTGGTATAGTCCGGTTGCCAGGCCGAGTGTTTATTTTATGTATCCACCTGAGTGCTTAGGTAGTATAAGATTGTATTTTTGTGTCCCTGACTGGATTGGGTTATAAGAGAAGTGTTTAAGTACTCGCTCTTTTTAACTTTTAAGAGAGTTATTTTGCGGTTGCAATTTTAACTGTAAAGATTTAAAACTAGAACGTTTTTTTTTTCTCTTTATAGTTTGACCTAACCTAACTTTCAACATGGAAGATTTAGAAGCGTAATCGATCATATTCACTACAAAGACTTAAAGAAAGCTTGTTTATTTGGGTTTAACGGTGTGTGAAACGAGACACGAGTCCGTAGAGGTTTTAAAAATTGCCTTTAACGATGATAAACTCAAGTTGGATGAGCTGTCGAACGAACTGCTCAGTGCCGTAGAAAAACGTGATTCTGCCATTTTGGCCAAAAAGGAAATCGCTCTCAAGGAGAACGACCAGTTTCTTAAAGCCGAACAGTTAAAACTAGTAGCTTTAAAGTTAGAAGAGGCGGAAAAAGCTAGAGCTTATGCCTCACGTGAGGCCGACAAAATTCGTGCCCACGAACTAATGTTACGTGACACCTCCGCCCAGACTAGCGATGCTGCTACGGCGTGGGCCATTAAAAAACTCGAGCACGAGTTAGAACTTGCTAATAGACAGATAGAATTAGCCAGATTATGAAACGCAGACGGTACCAATCCAGTACAGGTTTTGCCAAATGTAAATTCAGGTCCACGGCCCGAAAAAATTTCCGATGCCGTTAGATTGCTAATAATTGGGGTCCGAAATCGGAAATCAATTCATTTTTAAAAATCTTCAAAGGTACAATGGAAACTCAACGTATTCCAAAAAGTGAGTGGGTCGTAGGTTTACAACCTGTGTTAGGCGAAATTCTAGTAAAGGTGTGCGATCAAATGAGCACAGCTACTATGCACGATTACGATCAGGTTAAATTAAAATTACTTGAAAGGTTCGTACAGACCAAAGAGTCCGTCCAATCGGCATTTCGCACTCTTGAAAAAGAACAAGACCAATTATTTGTCGTCCTGCAGCTAAACCGGCCGGTTCTGCAGAAGGTCAAAGTGACTCCACTGGTGGGGATTCTGCCAGCCACAATGCTAACAGAGCATTCGATCGGCCACGTAGGCCTAGAGCCAACGATGGCACGTGCTTTTTCTGTTTAAAGCCCGGACACGTGAGCAAAAATTGCTTTGCATGTTTGGCCAAAGAAGCCAGTGATTCAGGTGTTTCTCCCGCTAGCAATAATTTCATTATTAATCAACCACCTGAACTTGTTTTGTCAAAACACATTCACGAATGGAGTGTGAACGGTGCTAAGTGTTTAGTGCTAAGAGACACGGGGTCAACCCACGATGTCATTTCTCGAGATTTGGTTAAGCCACACCAATTCACGGGTGAGTACACCCACTACGCGCTCACAGAGCAAACTACAGCCCACGCCATCGCAAAGATCGATGTGCAGACGCCCTATGGCCCTTTAACCACAGAGGCTTTGGTCACGGATCATATTGGTGATCATTTTCAGATGCTTTTAGGCATTCCTTCCCAGACGATTCTGGAAGAAAGGGGTTTAAAAACTTTACCTCCTTTTGCAAACGCCATGACTCGTTCACAAACACGTGACGAGCAGCAGCTCCCGATTTTACGACCCAATTATCGCGAGATAGCATCAAGTGATGATGACAGTTCAGCTAGCGATTCTGAACAGCGTGAGGTTCCTCCAAGAGTAGCTCCACCCGAGGGTTTTGTCGATCCTAAAGTAGACCGTTTAGACGATGTAATTTTAGGCCCCCAAACCGACCAGTTTGCAAAACTGTTAAACACTGACAAACCCGCTTTTGCTAAGATGCAATTTGAGTGTCCGACTTTAAAGCAGTGTTGGCAAACTGCTGAAATTCCCGTGGAACAGCAGGACGAAAACAAACGATTTTTCGTCGACAAAGGTTTGCTTTTCAGAGAGCCCTTTCGTCCTTTAGGTAAGCCGTCAATCAAGAGACAGCTAGTCCTTCCTAAAGAATGTAGAAGTTTTGTGTTAGATACAGCGCATGCCAATGCATGGGCAGGCCATTTGGGCCGGTCTAAAACTAAAGACCGAGTATTGACCAATTTCTACTGGCCACATTGTTTCACCGATATTGACACTTACTTACAATCTTGTTTGACGTGCCAGATAAATGGCAAAACAGGGCAAAAATTTGTTGCACCAATGGTACTCGTGCCAATGGATGGGGAGCCTTTCAATAGGTATGTTATTGACATTGTTGGTTCAATTAGGCCTACAAAGCAAGGCTGGTTTTAAGTATATTCTTTCCCTACTTGACCCTGCAACAAAATTCCCTGAAGCTGTTCCCCTAAAAGAGGCTAACTGCCAGAGTGTTGTTGATGCACTCCTGCAAGTATTTTCTCGACTAGGCTTTCCTGGCGAGCTCCAGAGCGACCTAGGCTCACCTTTTATCTCTGAATTGACAACTTTGTTCTTAGAGAAGTGTGGAATTAAGTGTATAAATTCCAGCGTCAACCACCCCCAATCGAACAGCGTCGAACGCTTTCACCGCACACTAAAAGCAGTGTTGCGCGCAGTTTGCCACGAGCATCCTGAAGACTGGGAGAGGTGTTTACCCGGAGCAATGTTTGCACTCCGTACCGCTCCTCATGAGGGCACTGGCTTCACTCCGGCTGAGCTTGTTTACGGCCGTAACATCAAAGGCCCACTGGAGTTGGTGAAAAGCCAATGGGTTGAACCAGACGTTCACCCAAGTGTATTAGAATACATTCTCGACTTGCTTCAACGATTCAAGTACTCCCGCGAGATTTCTCGAGAGAATATCACGAAGTCACAACTTAAAAATAAAGTTTTGTATGACAGAAAGGCCACTGAACGTAAGTTCAAGGAAAGGGACAAAGTGTTAGTGCTCAAACCTTCCAGAGCCAATAAATTGTACATTTATTGGGACGGGCCTTGTGTGGTGTTAAAAAGATTGTCTGACACCAACTATCTAATAAAAAAATCGTTTGGTGCTCAGACAGTCTACCACGTCAACCTCCTTAAGCCCTATCTACCTAGGGAAGGAGCTTCCAACTATGCATTCTCAGACGAACGTGACTCTGCTCACCTTGACCATGTTTGGACAGGTCAGCCAGGTGATGGCCACCTTACTGCTAAGGAGGCTATGGCCCTTTTTAAGAAAATGGGTTCCTTAACCGAAATGCAAAAGAGTGAACTACTCAACGTTTTTGAACGAGTGGATGGTGTTTTCTCCACTTTGCCTGGTCGGTCCGACCTTGTACAACACGATGTGGAATTAATTGATCCCCACGTGAAGCCCTGTAAATACTATCGCCATGCGAAGTATGAGCGTGATTTAATTGTCACAGAAATTAGGCGGATGCTTGATTTGGGTTTAATTGTTGAAACCGACTCACAACACGGTTCTCCCATGGTTATTGTTCAGAAGGAAGATGCCAGCCCACATCTGGTAGCAGACTACCGCGAGTTGAACAATAATACAGCCACGAAGGACTATCCCATTCCCAACATAGAGGAATGTATCGAACGTGCCGCAAAGTGGAAATTTATTTCCATCTTTGATTTAAATCGAGGATTTTGGCAGGTGCGTTTAACGCCGCAAGCTTCTTTACCTGCCACAATTACAACTCCCATAGGGAAGTTTGCTCCCCTCATGATGAACATGGGGATGAAGAATGCCCCCTTCTGCTTTCAGAAATTGATGGATGGTGTCACTAGGGGAATGGAAGAGTACGTTACTCCTTTCCAAGATGACACAGCTGTTGGTGCCGAAACGTGGCCACAGCATCTCGAACATGTCTTTAATTTTCTTTCTGCTGTCAAGAAAGCCGGGCTTACGGTTAACGCCAAGAAGTCGCAGGTTGCTTGCAGCAAAGCCACCTTTCTTGGTCATGAAGTTGGTGGAGGTTCACGTACTCCTTCAGAGGTAAAAGTTTTGGCAGTGCAAAAATTCGCTGGGCCACAAACTAAGAAGGATGTCCGTTCTTTTCTAGGTTTAGTAGGGTACTATCAAAGGTACATAAATTACTACTCTGAAACCTGTGCGTGTCTTACTGACTCCTTGAAAAAGGAAGCACCTGATCCCGTTTTGTGGGATGAGTCCAAACAAACAGCGTTTGACTCTTTGAAACAAGCTTTATTGACGTTTCCCGTCCTAAGAGCTCCCGACTTCAGTCAAACTTTTATTTTACAGTGCGACTTCTGAACGAGGTATGGGCGTCGTTTTGTCCCAAGTGTTCGATGGCGATGAACACCCCTGTCTTTATGCTTCACGCAAATTGACAGCGAGGGAACAAAATTTTGGAACTACAGAAAAAAAATGTGCTTGTCTTGTCTGGGCCGTTGCGAAACTTCGTCCCTACATTTATGGCACCAAGTTTCTCATCGAATTGGACCACATTCCACTTCACTGGCTGAAACAAATGTCTGGCAAAAATCCCAGATTGTTGCGTTGGAGTCTTACTCTTCAAGACTATGACTATGAGGTCAAGTACAAACCTGGAAAGTCTCATACTTATGCTGATACCATGAGTAGGTATTTTGTTTAACTTAAAAACAAGTTAAGTTTTTATTGTTAAAAGCTAAACAAGTGGTGGAGCCAAAATTTGCTCTGCAACTTTTTTTTTATTAAACCTCGCTCAAAGAAACTGTCAACTTTCCCAATTCGGACCTTACACCTAAATTTTAAGTGCCAATGTTATTCCCCCTGTCACTATCAACGCCTTCCTTTGTGGAAGGATATTTGCAGAGATTATACGACACGTTTAAATGTTCATAGGAACATTCTACGGGAGTTTAGTGGTCCCTGGCTATTTCCTCTTTAAGTTTTCTACGAAATGGCTTTCTTTAAAAACAGCCGTCTGTCTCACCTCTGAGGGCAAAAGGTTAACTCTGTCGTTAAAAGGTTGTTGCGTTATTATCCACAAAACCTCCCAGCGTTGTATTTTGTATTTGTAGTTATGGGTTCTATCTCAAAACCTTTGTGTTTAAATTTTCATGTAAACAAGTTGTTTGGTAACCTAAAACCATCCCAGTGGGAGTAGTTTTACAGTAAATAGAGCTGGTCATTTTATGCGTACCCATAGTATTCAATTCTCCGATCCCTATCGCAGCGGCTAGGTTTATTGAAATGCGGCGGAGGGTTAATTTCGCAGTCATCCCAGATAAAAAAAATGACTAGACTTAAGCAGAGGCAGATATCGTACGAGACATATTACCAGACCAGTAGATGGCCTCATTTATCTGTTAAAACGAAACAACAAACTCTTGACATGTACCTTTAATTTTCGTTAACTTTCGAAAATAGTGTTTCCTTTTATTTTATGTGTTGCTCCAATTTCCTGTGTGCTCTGTACGAATTTCCTGCAACAAGCAGCGCGGACAAGCACTCAGTTAATTTTTGCAATTAGTGTTTTTATAAAATGTAAATTTTTTACTCAAGTTAACTTTACCGAAAAAAACGTCAGTCCCCAAAAAGATAAAATGGTAATTAAAAATTTTGTGTAAACAGTGTACTTTTAACTTGTCGATGCGGGGTTAGGAACAAGTAGCTTAAACAAAAAATCTTTCTTTCGCTCATTTTGAAAGTAAATAGCAACACGACAAACTTTGTAGAAGTTGGAACTTTCTACGTTGTTTGATTGCATAAACCAAGAGTGTTTCTTTGCATATTTTTTGTTACATGGCTTGGCAATTTGTATTGTGACATACCGATGTGCACTTATCATTTTTGTAGGCTTTTATTTGGAGTCCAACAGGAACCCCGAATAAAATCTCCCGTTGGGGGGGCATGTAAAGGCATGAGGCCTAAAATTCCTGTCGATTGGTTAGGAGACCCGACACCAACCATCAACAACTCTGGGACTATTTTTTTTTCTAAGCGCCAAAAATGCGCTAGGCCTACTTTTCACTTCCAAGTTTAAAATTTCGGATCTTCCAAGAAAATGGACTTCATCGACTCTGGTTTGCAGCTCTTAATAAACCTGAACTTTATCTAACATCCTGTGAAAACAGAACTTGAAATTTCACCATACTTTGGTCTACAGCCTCATTTGAAAAAGTGCTCAAACTGAGCGCCGACGCACGCAATCTCCGTCGCAATTTTCTACAAACATGTAAATATATATTTGTATTTCTCGAATTTATTTCTAGGCATAAAGCCGACTAGCTTAGTGCTGTGCTAGTTTACATGTTTTATAAGTCCTCAATGTTTTTATTTTACTAAAGTGACGATTTTAGCAACTATGAAAACTTTAACTACAACTACGGTATTGTTGCGGCTGCAATAATACATTTAAAAATTTTATGCGTTATAGCATTTTAAAACACAAGCTGGTTTATTTAATCTTTTGCCTAGGCTTTTATATAAGCATTATTTAACGTAATCTTTTGTCATGAACCCTACCTTGTTCAATATGGCAACACAACTACAATTATTTTACCGGACATTTTTAGTGTGTATCTTGTATTTTTATTTCAGGGCTCCGACCATAGTGATCTCAATTCCGAATGCACCACAAAGCCTTTACCTTCAATTAATAAGTTTATTTGAAATTTGAGCATCAACCTTCGTTTCCACCCCCCCCCTTCCTTTAATAGTTGCAATGCATAACATTGTAGTGTTTATAAAAAAATGTATAGGCCTATTGTCACGTTGTTATGAGTTTAACTCAATGCACTACTTAAGCCAAGGCCTCTAAAAACACCCAAAGTCGGCAATTCCCTTTGCCATCCAAGCTCCTTCCAATCCGAACTCAGTATTTTCTCTACCCACCACTCAAGAGTCCAAGGCTACCCTGACCGTCCGCGCTGCCATGCCTACTTTCGGTAGTGTCAGCCTGGTCGGGTTGGGTCAGTCACTCCTCCTCCCCAAGCGATCCCTGTACCTCACACCCCCCCTCCGTCGCTCTCCTACAGGGCCGCGGTTTCCCTCCTACCTGCAGGTAGGCAGCAGGTATATAACCAAGCTGAGGGAGAATTTCGTTAGCATAGCTCAAGGACTCAGAGGCTAGAGGTCACTACGGCGGTCGGAGCAGAGATGTCCAGTCCGAAGGTTGCCATGCCGGGCAAGGTAGTGGTTCAAAGGGTAACTAGTTTAGTTTAATTGAAATTGATCTTTAGAACAGAATTTCTAAATTTTTAGTCTTAAAATTTAAACTTAACTTCTAGCATTTGAGGGAACTTATGGGTAGCCAAACGCAATCGGCATTTTGGTTTAGGGCACCCATAATTTAAGGGTTTAAGGTCCCCTTCTTAAAAACTGGTTTTTTTCTTTGTTTATGAACTCAGTGTTCATTAAATAATCCAAGATCACCGAGATTTAGCATGTGTTATTGTTGAAGCAGGAGTTTTCAAAAAGGTAGTTTTCCTTGTAATGCTAATCTAGATTCAGTGTGATGATTGATTGATTTTAGTGCAAGAGTTGCTAAAGCTTTCAAAGACTATTTTACATTCTGCAAGGGTTAATGTTTGTAACTTAGAGAGTTGCGATAACTCACTCCGACTTTTTCTAGTCCAAATTTTGTTGTGAACTTGAATTGTTCATTTTGTCGATTTAATTGTAAATCATGTGCTTTTAATTGTAAAGCCCCAGTGATATTTTTCGTAACCAACTAGTTACTTCGTGTGTATAAATCTTGTCATGTTTTATTAAAATAGAAAAGAAAGTTGTTTTGAACAACATTTTGACTTCGAGTCCAATTTAATTTGCAAGGGTTATTTTACTTACAAAACCATTTTTATTCTAACTCCGAAGTAGGCAAATTAGATTAATTACCCATCGTGGTGGCAGTGAACCATGATTAGATAGGTTTTCATAACTAGGTAGGACGCTGACGCTCTTCTCCTAACCGTGCAGTAGACACGCTTTGCTGTTTTCACAACTAAGTAAAAACCGCCACTTATGAATTCATCTAAAGTAACCACAAGTACGCCAGATGTCGGTGCTATAGACAGTAGGCAGCTCAAGACCCTGTAAGCGCCGCTACAACATTTCTCCATCGCCATTCTCTGCTGAGACAAAACTTATAATTTTCATATAGCCTTTTTACTGAGCTAGTTTGTTTAACCTTTTGAGTTTAATCTTTTGCCCCCGGATCACTACCTCTGCTTAGCCTTCCTTCAGCAACAATTTAAACGAACATGAATTGTATTTGTTGTAAATAGTAAAATGTAGACTCGACTGTGACTACCAACAATCCGACTGCAAAACGATCTGCTCCTTCAATTAAATTATCAAAGTCAAACTGTGCATTACACTTCATGTGGCCCCCCCCCCCCCCCCCTTCAATAGTTGCAATACCTAATATCGTAGTTTTAATTTATAGGCCTATTCACGTTGTGAGTTCAAAACTCTGTTCCTAAGGCCTCTCATTTCCCAAAAGTTGGCAATTCCCTTTGCTCTTCTCATTGCCAACATTCCCTTCCAACCAGATCCCAGGATTCAATTCCCCATCCACTCAGAGTGCAAAGCTACCATGCCCGTCCGCGCTGCTCTACCTACTTCTGGTAGTGACAGCCTGGTCGGTTTTGGTCAAGTCTCTCCTCCTCCCAAGGTTTCACTACCCCCCCCCCCCCTCGCTCTCCTACAGGCCCGCGCTTTCCCTCTACCTGCTTGCCAAGCATCAGGTATAAAAACTCAGACCCAGGAGACAATCGTTAGCACAGCTCACAGATATAAGACAAGTGGTGGTCACGACCGGTCAGGAGTGAACATGCCGCGTTCTGAAGGTTGCCATGCCGGGCAGAGGTAGTGGTCAGTATGTCGTACTAGTTTGAATTGAAAGTTTACTTTTAGGACCCCCATTCTAAATTTTATAGTTTAATTTTAACTTACCTCTTGTTTTAGAATTTTTACAGTGGAGTAAGCCAAACGGCATTTTCGGTCTTTACTTGATGTAATGTCAGAGTGATTTTCTTCCTAAAAACCAACGTTCCTTCGTTTATCTTAAACCACGTTTTAATTTAAACGGCACAGTGGCCCTTGAAGATTCGGGAGTCTTTTGCGAGAGATTTTTCTGTCTGGGTTAATTGTATAATTTAGCGGATGCGGTTATAAGTTAACGGATTCTTCTGGAATTCAACCTACTTTTTCTATTCGAAAAGTGTATTAATGTAAAAAGCCCGTTGTTGCTTTTTGTTCTTGAATTTTCTAATTGTAAATTCGTTTGCTTTCACGGAAAGCCTTCTTGCCTTAATTCAAAGCTTCTCATGTAAACTAGGTGACCAAAATGTAAAGTGCCTTTTTCATTTGTTGTTATTTTCATTAAAACCAAGAGTTTTTAAAACTACAAGTACGGTTTCTAGTGTAGATTAATTGCTTGCGTTTAAATAACATGTAGCCCATTTTATTCTAAACCGCCTTAGCTTTTAAAACTTACCCACCGGTGGTGGCAGCCTTAAAGACCAGGTAGAAATACTGGATAGCCTAATATAATTTAGTTAGGAAAGTTATCTTCACTCCCTCCGGGATTGAGGCCCAACTGTGCTGTTATACGCCATAATAGTCAGAAAGTAATTATTCAGTCATATCTACAAGCTGGATGTCAACCATGAGTGCGGAGACGTTACAAGCACCTAGCCCGTCGTAGCGTCCGCCGCTACAAGTTGGAGGTGATAAAATAGGCCTAGCGCCCGTGAGCGCTAAGAAAAATTTATCTTAATGATTTTTAGGCCTCATGCCTTTACATTAGTGAATCGTAAAATTTACAAAGATTACCAAAATCAACGTTTCATCCCATTAAATCTTGGTTGTTCTGCAGCAAAATTAACGAAAATATTCATAAATTTAACGAAATCAACATTTAATCCAACATGATTCACGGGAGCATCTGTGATCACGGAAAAGTCGGCAATATTTGGCCTACGCGATCGATCATTGATGTGCGTAATATGGCTTAAGTATAGCGAAAACGCTATACCTTTTTCTCATTTATTCTCAATATCTAACCAAATTCAAAGCTAAAATTAATTTTTAACCATCACCAACCTCCAAAACAGACACGCGATTCACGACTGGAAAACGCCAAGTAGAGTCACGTCATAACGGACGCAGTGGACTGGATGTTTCAAGCGCTTCCGGAGTCTGGACGCGTGGAACCTCGGCATCCACTACTGAGGCTCCTTGGGTCCAGACCTACACGTCCACTTCCGCTGGAATTTCCGTCTTGGACGACAATATATAACTTATGGTGATAAATGCGTCAACACACGCGTTTCGTGGTGGTGAATCACATCTGTTTTGGAGGTTTGTGATGGTTAGAAATTAATTTTAGATTTGAATTAGGTTAAATATTGGAGGATGATCTAATAAACTAAATTTGAGAATAAATGAGAAAAACGTATAGCATTTTCGCTAGACTGAAGCCATATTACGCACATCAATGATCGATCGCGTAGGCCTAGTATTGCCGACTTTTCCGTGATTACAAATGCTCCCGTGAATCATGTTGGATTATATGTTGATTTCGTTAAATTTATGAATATTTTCTTTAATTTTGCTGCAGAACAACCAAGATTTAAAGAGATAAAACGTTGATTTTGATAAACATTAGTCAATTTTACGATTCACTAAAAAAAAAGGTTTGTGTTAATGATAGATTGAACCCAGATCACGCACGTGAATAATCAACTTTACCATGATGGATTTAGGCCTAAACGGCCACCCCAAAAAATACGTTAAGGTCAGAAATCTTGTTTTAGCTTTGTTAACGCCCCCTCCACTTTTTTATTGAATTAATTTTAGTCGCCCTTGGGCGTTTAATAGGCGATTTACGGTAGTATTTTTAAAGCAATAACTTTGCGACATTACGTGATTGAAACAAGAAAAAGGAATGAGCTTCAATTCCAGTCTAAAATCAAAACAATTTGACAAAGTTTAACTTGCTTAAACTTGGCATCATGCTTGGAACAAATGAGTTTGGATTAGTTTTCTTACATGGCCGGCAAAAACTAAGAAAATTATAGCTGGAGCTCATAGCTGTGAATGACCAGTGAAACCTGAAACTGCAGAGTCCTCACTCTTCACACATTCTTTCAAGATGTCAGACTTGAGTAGCAGACCTATCAACTCAACTGAATCTAATCTAAACTGATAACTTTGTAGTTATATATATATCCGTAGAAACATACCTTTACCAAATCGTGGTAACAGACATTACTTTGCTTTTGCCTTCCCCATCTAGGCGCTCATAACTTTTTAGTCATAGCTTCCCGCGACAACACACTGGTTCGTAAGGCTTTTTAGACAACAATACCTGTTTAATTAAACGATCACAGGTGGCTCCAACTAAACCAAGTCTGGGCTCACGATGGAGCTAGGCCCTTTGATAAAAAAAAATGGGGGGTTTCAAATTTTTTTGACAACCTGATTGGGTACTGGTCTGTGCCATGCTGAACTCTTAAGCAGGCTAACTTTTCAAACCTAGAAACTTAGTAATCGGATTGAGGCCAATGCACCTGTCAATCATTTCTTACTGCAATGTAATAGTTCTCCTGTTAAAAATACCGTAGCGGTTTTTACTCTGAAAGCTCATATCGATAAAAATGTCAGTCCGGAAAATTTAACGCACAATTTCAGATTACAGGAATCTCTCCAGATTCTTGCGAATTTTCAACTAGACAGTATTCGTCCGTCTTCGTCAGGCACTAAGAAATTTTGTAGAGGTTGTAACTACATCATTTTGGACATCGTGATTCCGGCGCTCCAAAATGATGTAGTTACAACCTCTACAAAATCTCTTAGTGCCTGACGAAGACTGACGAATACCGTATATGTCCGAATACAAGACACCTCAAATATAAGACGTAGCATTTTTGGGCTCTCATGTTCCTAAGAAATAAATGGCTGCGATTATAAGACGGGTGACTTTAGCAAGGCTTTCGTAAGGTTTGGTATAATATTTATTAGTTTGTATACTAATTACTAGTAAATTCCCCTGGTCCTGGATTCAAAACCCAAAATTTTAATAATAGCTTCGCCTTTGGACGGCTTCCTGAGGCCTTTTTCAATACATATTCAGTTTTTGCTAAATAATCCAAAACCTATTTGAGCAACTGGCATGAGTAGCACCATTGAATGACCAGAAAAACGATCGAAATGGTGTATTCAAACGTCAAAATCGGCCAAAATTTGACCGAGTTATAGATTTGAACGCGAGTATAAGCCGATGCTGCTATTTTAATTGTGTAAATTTGAAAAAAGTATCGTCTTATATTCGGAAATATACGGTAGTGTCTGTTGAAAATTCGCAAGAATCTGGCGAGATACCTGTAATCTGAAATTGTGCGTTAAGTTTTCTCGCTCTCCTGTACATCCGCAGTAGAGCTTCAGGGAAAAGAGTCGAGACGTTTACAAGTCTTCGAATGAACAGAATTTAAGCCTAAATTCACTAGTGACTATCGCTAAACAGTAGTACAAAGGTATTGTGCAAACGGAAAGTATAAAAGTCAGAAAATTTTATTTTATGGATTTGACTGCTTTAAACCACGCGCAATAGCTGTTTGCCGTGACGTCGCCATTAGTTAGCCAATGAAGAACGAGAACAACGGCTGTTTGGCCGTCTGATTGGACTAGCCCAGTCACGTGATATGCACGTCACAACAAACAGCCATGGCGTGTGGTATACGTAACCCAGGTCAGTTATTCCCCCCCCCCCCAGCTTTATTTTATAGCAAAACTTGAATGGTGCCTGTCTTCAACCACCAACTCCCAATATTGCACCTCACTTAAAACCTTAAATATCATGCAACATCCAAACACATGGTCTGAAAATTGAAAGACTGAAAGTGATCTGTTTAGTTGGAATCGCAGTCAGCCTGGCCCTGCTGCTTCATTAAGGTGTTTGATCGAGTCATTATCACTTGTAGCGGCGCTACCTGTCACTTTTGGTGCCTTTCAGGTGAGCACCGACATCTGGTGTTCTGGCGAATTCTTAATAGTATTCAGGGTGTCTGTTTTTACTTTTACGGAGAATACAGCACTGCAGTGGCTACTGAACAGTTAGGAGGGAAGTGCCCATGTCCTATCTAAGTTTAAAATACTACCTATCTAATAGTTCACTGCCACCACGCTGGGTGTTTAATTGCAGGCTTGGAGTTAAATAAAAATGGGTTTTAGTTACTTACTCATACAATTAAATCTACTCGAAGTCAGACAGTTGTTTAAAACAACGCAAGGTTTTTTAATAAAACATGTTTAACTTTACACTACATTTGGAACAGTATATGTTACAAAAGATTCTTTGAAAGCTTTAAATAAAGCACACGATGATTTACAATAAAATCAGCAAGAAATGAACGAATTAAAAGTTCATACACTACAAAATTTCGATTAGAAAAGCTGTTTTGAGTCACCGGACTCTCTAAGTTACAGAATCCACCTTACATTAGTAAAATAGTCACAAGTTACGTTTCTAAAGCGACAGCTAGAGATCAAACTACCTCAATGGTTAACCTGGTACACAACCCAAAAGACGTCTAAGCTCTACGATTACACCATTTTGATTATTTAGAAGAACCTGTGTTCAACATAAATAAGAATAAAGCCGTTTTTTAGGAAGGGGACCTTAAACCCTTAAGTTGTGGTAGTTCTAGGCCAGAAATGCCGATGGCGGTTAACTTATCCACAATCATTCTCAAATCTAGAAGTTAAGTTTATGTTTTAAGAACTATAAATTTAGAATTGAAGTCCAAAAGAATACTTTCAAAAAATTAAACTAGTTACCAACGAACTGCTACCTTGCCCGGCATGGCAACCTGCGGACCCTGGGGGACATCTCCACTCCGACCGACGTAGCAACCTCTAGCCTTTAAGATCAGTGAGCAATGCTGAGGGTGGAATGGCAGGGCCAGGGATATATATGGGAGAGGGAGGGGGCGGACGTCTGCGATGACTGCACGGTTTGGTGGCAAGAGAGGCTGGCTGCCTTGGAGGAGGGAAATCTGTACGTTCTCCTGAGCCAAGCTGCACCACGTGAGGGCTTTACAGGGAACTGTAAGGATCTGAATGGGCCTTCATAAGGGAGGGAACAGGGGGTTCACACCATGGAGGAAAGAAAAGAGATGGAGCTGGCATGACGTCACAGGTACACGCTACCTGATGAAACCAGTTGGCGGAAAAATCGTCGCGTGGCCGCCATCTTGGTTAATTCAACACTGCTTGTCTGCAGGCATTCGCAACGCACATTGCTTCCGTATCTTTTCAATTTTGTCGATGAAAATAGAAAAAAAAATGGGTCAGTAATTTCAACTTCAAAAATAGCAATCCCAGACGCAAAAAAATTCAATTACAATTCTTGGGTTTTGTTAATGCAACGTTTAAGGTTGCATTAGAATACTTTTTCAACGGTTAAACTCGTTGTGAACTAAAGAGTTTTAATAAACGAGACTGGCAAAAAGTAAACAAAATCGGTACCATTTCAATCCAAAAAAAAAACTTATGACGCAAAAAATACTTCTGATATATATTAGAAAAAAAACTGAAATTAAACTTGCTTAAGCTTTTTTAAGTCCCTCTTGTCTTTCTTGGGGACCATTCACGTCCAGTTTTTGCTCACTTTTAGACTTGTTTTAGACTTGTTTTAGACTTGTAATTTGTTTGGACACGAATATAGACCATTCACGTCCAATTTCTTGTTCAATTTTATAATCTGGAACGTTTGTAGTTTGGACGGGACAAGTGTTTAGTCAGGTCGCACGTCAAGCTCCGCTCCAAAAGCTTGCGACCAATCAGCCGCGAGACGTGAAAGGAAGATAGCCACGGTGGACGTGGAAGGAGCCACTGCGTTTTCAATTAGCTGTAGTTAATTGTAGGAATTGAATTTCAAAGTTCTGTTTTCGCAGAGTTGAAGATAAAGTTCGTGGCTATTAAGCAGTGAAGACAGTGATCGTTTTGAACCATTTTCCTGGGAGTTATACAATTTAAAGTGGAAGGCTTTGGAAAAAGGCCTAAAGCGCTACTGAGCGCTAAATAAAAATTTGTTCACCGAGTTTTTGATTTTTGGTGCCTGGTATCCTAACCAATCTGGATTTTTGGCCAAATGCTTTTACACACTTATGGTCTGTGTATAAAGCAAAAGTGATGTCACAAATTGTGGACAACTCCTCAGTTGATTAGTGCAGCCTTTAAATTCTTATTTCCACTTGTAAAATGGTTCAGACTACAGTATTAAAACGTTAAAATTAATTGAATGTTAGAAAAGTATGACTCGTGTGTTTTCTTTGTTACAGTGTACAGTAGAAAACGACCAATCAACAGAGTCGCTGGACGACACTGAAGAAGTTGTATTAGAGGAGAGTGAATTTGCTGAGATAATGGATGGAGATGAGATTTAAACATCTTTACGCACAATTAAGTACCAGATAGAAGTGGAAGAGAAAGTATTTCCTTGGCCTAAGACGCCTTTTCTGATGGTTGTTGCAGTTTAAAGTCTATCGTTGCAGGTTTTATTGCTATTAGTGCAGATGGCCTAGTTTTGGATATTGCCTTTCGTTTGGCAGGCCCAACATGATTATTAGTTAAGCTGGAAGTAGTTGCTCAGGTATTAGTCTAAATAAAACTAAATATTCAGGTTCTCTTCCAACTTTCCCATTATAAAATAATTCAGAAAATTTATCATTCATAGTTCCATTAAATTTCAGTATACAGGTTAGAATGTCTTAATTTAAAAAGTGAAACTAAACCATTTGGATTTTGCAATTAAGGAAAATTAATAACAGTAATGTTAATCTTTATTCTACGTAGAAAATTTTAGTAAAACTTGAATAATAATGAACATAAATTGAGTTATGACCAGATCTGATTTGTGATGTTCTGAATAACGTCAAACTTTATCTGGAGTAAATGTTTTCACAAGCGAGCAGCCAGTTGGTAATACAAATGAAGGCTACACCTTTTCACAACGTGATAATGTTTGTGTGAAGCAATGCGTTTTTATTTTTAATCTAGTCAAATTATGGATTGATTGCATTTTGTGTTCAATCCTGGTGCTATCTACAACTTTAAGTCGTATTTGCACAATATCCTCAGGTATGATTAAATGATTTTTGTGAAGATTAATTTTGTAATAATAATGATCTGTGTTGGTAGCCTAGTCTATTTATTGCACACTTTTTATTTTCCAAATCATAAGATTTTTAATTCCATGTTACCTTCATTATTAAAAATATAATGGCAATATGTAAGAACGAACAAAACCAGTTCTTTACGTAGATTTTCTGGTCAGTTGATTGTAAGTATTAAAATGTAAAACCGTACGTGGCCTTCCGGCAACCCCTTTAATTATTATTCATTGATATCTGTTTTTACTACTACTTTTTACAATGGTCAGCCATTATTCTGTGTAGATGCAACAGTGGTGTAATCAAATTTTGTTGTGTACTGTACATGTTGTTTACATTTGTTACTTGAAAGTTGGCCTATTGAAATTTACGCTTATTACTCGTTGTTTTGAAATAGGTTCAGTAGAACTTTTTAATATTTTTTTTAAATAAAATTTTTAAGTATTACTTTCATTGAACCTGCCCTCCAGAGTATTTGAAGTCTTCTTCAATAATCTTCACAAACTAGTATTTGTGAGGGTCGCAGCTGATCCGTCAAAAGCTCAAGTTTGATCCCTACCAGTCTAGGTGGGATATTCCCTTTATTCAAATAAGATTGTATGTGGACGTTGGTTGGTGCTTTGTGCTATTAAACACATTCCAACAAAACAGTTAAAGTATTATTGTTTTCTTTGTAAACTACGGCTGGTAAAAGTTAAGTAAGTTGTTCTCGGGAGTTTTTTTTCTTTGCGCGAGAAACATTTTTTATGCCATAGTCTAAAAAAAATTCGATCACCAAACCCTTCCTGGAGCCCTTCGCTCCATTCACATGATCTCCTTGAAACGGATGTAAAGGCGTTTCAAAGTCATGTCACAACTAAAAACTTGGATCTAAAGAAAGAATTTTATCAAATGTGCAACATCTGCACTTGGTATTAAAACCCAGATATTGTACTTCAAAACAAAATGTAAACTACTGAAGTCTTTTTGTTCCGTAAAAAAAAAATCCATTGCCCGCACCTGAAAAATCTCGAATAAACGCCCGCTCGCATAATTTTTTTTTAATACCACTCCTGAGAACCACTTGAATTAATTTTTAGCGGCCTAATGGAGAAAAAAATTAGGTACACTGGACACCAGTTGTAAGGAACTCTTGTGATTAGAGGTGCACCGATGTTAGCATCGGAAATCGGCCTTTTTTGGCTACATCAGCCATCGGAACATCTGATCAGTTTTAGGCAGCAAATGTTAAAACATCGGATATCCAAAATTTTATTAAACCATTTTGTGACAGATGCGCCTACAGTTAACTTCTGGATGCTAAATTTTAGGCCTACAGAAATTTTAAATTTTATTTACGAAATTCTCTTAATTATTTTTGATTGCATAAAAATGTAACTTGGTTTCACTTTACTTTCTTAAAACATAGGACCATGAGATATCGGAATCGGATATCGGCCGATGTTTTTTCAACATCGAAATCGGACAGCGGAATCGGCATTTTAGCACATCGGTGCCTCCTTAACTGTGATGACTGCTGTTGTGGAACGGTAGCAATGGAAGCTCGAAAAATCTGCCGGGTATGTTTCAGACAATTGTTAATGGCTGCACCATTACTAATAACCTATAATAATCAGGGTTAAATAAGCACTGATAATAATGTGGGCTAAGTACTCGGAAAAAAATTTGGTGAACAAGTTACTTGATCACAAAATAAACCGTTAGGCCTACTGGAATTACTTTGAAACTCGCTTGAATCGTCAGAAATCGGAAATTATTTATCACGCTCACTTTCAAAACAGGATACTGTCTGTTTCTTACTATCTGCAAAATACTAACCTTCAGTATGTGCTAAAATCGCCTTGATTTGCTTTTCTTACCCGAATTTTTAAACCCCTATACGTTTAAAACCACCAATGCAATGTGGTTAGCGCTAGTGTCGCTGCCTTCAATAAGACAGCGTCAACCATGCTAAAACTTCTTTCTATTGTTAGGAAAATACTTAATTTGGAAGAGACAATAACGCTTACGCCAACTTGAAGTTTCAGATTGCTTCTGCACTGCGAATTTTTGGCAGGAAGTTTCGGATTGCTTCTGCACTGCGAATTTTCGGCAGGATTCACTAAAGTTTTTCAACTAAGTCTTCCGTCTTCATCAGGCACTGGTTGTTTAGCACACTAACGTAACATCACTAAGATTTGAAAAGCAAATACTACCGTTGTCATGGATACACATACGTATGTGGAACGAGTCACACACGAACTTACTGGCACAAAGATGTACAGTAAAATCTCATACAAACTGGGAAACTCCTTCAAAAATGCCATTGAAGGACACGTTACCAGATTCATAAAAGAAGGCTTAATTAGTGCGGAAAAAGGAGCCAAGCTAATGCCCGAGCCAGAGACCCCCAGAATTTTTGAACAAATTAAAACCCACAAAGAAAGAAAAACGCTTAGGCTGATCACTTCAGCCAAAAATGGCCCAGCTCAGCGTCTTGACTGGTTCTTGGCTCCACGACTGTTCAAGTATATCTGGGGATCATACCACCTGTTGAGCACCATCCAATTTGTCGAACAACTAAAGAAAGTGCAATTGACACCAGGAGATGTGCTCTCCTCGTTTGATGTGCAGGCCCTTTTTCCAAGCCTGCCACACAAGTTGATCCTACAGAAGCTGGACGAGTCGGCCATCCGACTCCAGATCGATCCAAAGGAGCACGAGCTCGACAGAACAATTTTAAAGGCACTCCTGGCCAACATCTATGTGGAATTTCAAGAAGAAGTCTATGTCCAAACCAAAGGAACCCCCATGGGGTACTCGCGGTCCCCCAAACGTGCAGACATAGTTCTCCAGTTCCTGGATGAGCACGTGACGAACACTCACCCAGAACTCAAGCTATGGAGACGCTACGTCGATGACACCTTCACCGTGAATCAAGCCCATGCGGTTGCCAGCGTGCTTCGGACTCTCATTTCCTAGGACCCTGACATCCAGTGTACTCTTGAACCACGAGTGGACTCTAGAATTGCTTTCCTCGATGTCATGGTCCTGAGGAAAGGTACGAATCTCGAGTGGGAACCCTACCAGAAACCTACACAGACTGGAAGAGGAATTCCCTACGCCTCCGGCCATCCTAAAAACCAACTAAAATCCATCGTAATGAGTGAAATGAAGAGGGTCAAAATCTGATCCAAAAAGAGAGAGACCGCAGAGATCCACTTCCAGCTTGTCAAAACCAAATTCCTACAACTAGGATATCCCGCCCGAATCCTCAACCAGGCAATTGAACACGCAAGAAAATGGAAATTCCATCCAAAATCACAAAACGAAAAGAAACAAGACCAACAAAATCCAGTTGACGCTCACCGAGATAGGTATTCAGTGCTTTATTCGTAACCAACCGAACCTAAAGACCCTGCTCATGAAAAAGAAACGAGCCCCAAGCCCCGCCACCCCCAACACACAAGAATGATAAACCAGCAAATGAAAAGGACCCCAAACCAGACCCAGCCAACCCACCCACAGATACCAAACCCGATCTAAACAGAAGCCAACACTGAAACCACAACAAAACCAGCGTAACTCCTTCCCCCTTCACACTGCAACAAAACCAACTCAACCAGTAATACACCTCCCACAAATGCCAGCAGCTGTCTACGCTGTCCCCTGCGCAGAATGCAACAGCGTAGGGGAAACCAAGAGATGGATTAGCAGACGGGTTGAAGAGTACATGACGGACATCGAGAATAAAAAAGTCAAAGAAAATGGAATTGCGGCCCACCATCACCGCCTCCATCATGAAATAGCCTGGGAACAAACCAAAATGATACTCAAATCAAACATACACTTCGAGCCACACCTACGAGCCCTCGGATGCCTTGCTATTCAGTTTCTCAGATACAATCAAGTGAAACTCGTGAATATCCAAGAATATTCTTTTGCCCCCAGAAACGCTACCATTAGTCCGAAACAATTCGACATCGGCATTCTCACAGACACAAATTTTTTTGTAAATATTTTTGCTTTAAATCTCCGAAAAACTCCGACAGTGACCATTCGAATGTTGCCACTAGCTTTTCCTTCAATTAATACGAATTATCTTGCAAAGATCTGTTTCCAAAGCCAACCAAAGTCAGTCTGTGTAATAAAACTCCATCCCCCCCCCCCCAACCTAGTTGTGGTGTGTAACACTGCAGTTTTCAGTTAAAGCTTGTAAAATTTAATAGTAGTGATTTATTCATTACCCAAGCCTCACTACTAACCACACCAGAGCTCACCTCTGGTTTCTCTTACATGTGGAAAGCCTACCTCCCTCCACCACCACCTAAAGAAGGAGAAGAGAGGGAGCCACTGTCAACGTAACTGGCAGTTAGCCCCACTACACTTTTTTTTTCAAATCTTAGTGATGTTACGTTAGTGTGATAAACAACCAGTACCTGATGAAGGCGGAAGACTTAGTTGAAAAACTTTAGTGAATCCTGCCAAAAATTCGCAGTGCAGAAGCAATCTGAAACAATCTGAAACTTCAAGTTTGCGTAAGCGTTATTGTCTCTTCCAAATTCGTTAGTTAGCCAAGTAAAATGAGCCTGTCGGCATTCAGAAAATACATAACCTGTTAATTTTTGCATAAGTTCCCCGAACGTTGCCGTTTCCCTGGAGGTTTTTCGGTGCTGCGCACCCGCCGACGTCATAGCCCACTGCGCATCCCTTCTGCGCAGGTCCTCCGTATATAAAGCGCCAGTGCGCGTTCGTTCATCATTTTTACCTCTCATTTTGTCAGGCGGTGACTCGAGAGGGGAGGCAGGGTGGGTATGGTTATGTATTTTCCTAACAATAGAAACAATTTTTAGCCAGCCTGGCTGGGGGCTGACAAAATTACCTTTCTATTGTTGGAAAATCCATAACCTGTTAATTTTTGCATTTGTAAACGCAGGCCACCGGAAAAACCTTCGTTTTGCAACGAACAGTTTTTTTTTCTCGAGCGCAAAAACGCCTCTGTCTTCTCCCCTCAGCCGCTTCGTCAATAATGAACCAAAACGGCCAAGCTCTCCAACCCTTAATAGCCTGAAACAATAGCTACCTCTTAGGGAAAGCCGAATTTGAAAATTCCATCTGGAAGATTCAGAATCCACATTTAAAAATCTCCCAAAACCAACCGCAGCGCTCATTATTTCCAGCCGCCATTATTGAAACCCGATGTACATTTGTAATTTACTTTCGTTATTTCTTTTGGGCAAATACCCCACATACACTAGCTTAGTTGTGCATTAGGAGGGGCTTCCTTAATTGGTACTTAACCTCACATAAATGTGGATACAGACACTTGGACGATATTTTTTATTTGAAGTTGAAGGATCCCCACTGTTATGAAAAATGTCCACCTAAGATCTAAACTTCGTCTTTCTGCTTTGGCAGTTAAACATCCAACTTAATTAATGCGTTATAGCATTTATCTAAGCTAGTCTTTTTATATATTCTATTGCCCCCAGAAACGCTACCATTAGTCCGAAACAATTCGACATCGGCATTCTCACAGACACAAATTTTTTTGTAAATATTTTTGCTTTAAATCTCCGAAAAACTCCTACAGTGACCATTCGAATGATGCCACTAGCTTTTCCTTCAATTAATACGAATTATCTTGCAAAGATCTGTTTCCAAAGCCAACCAAAGTCAGTCTGTGTAATAAAACTCCATCCCCCCCCCCCCAACCTAGTTGTGGTGTGTAACACTGCAGTTTTCAGTTAAAGCTTGTAAAATTTAATAGTAGTGATTTATTCATTACCCAAGCCTCACTACTAAGCTTTAACAAGAGCCATTTCACAAAGCAATCATATAAATATTCAATCCGTAGCCCATATTCTAATGTATAGTGTAAACGTGGACCGCCGAAAACACTCGTTTTTCCAAACGAAAAATTTTTTTTTCTTTGAGTGCCCAAATGCCTCGATTGTGTAAATCTCGCCGGTTTTTTAATAATGGTCAGAATCGGTCAAACTCTTCAACATTTAACAGCCAACCCTAATACCTACGTTTTAGGGAAAGCCCAAATCCGAACTTTCCATCCAGAAGATCCACAAACTTCATTTGAAAATCATCCAAAACCAACCGCAGCGCTCCTTCATCATGGACGCCATTATTGAAGACTTGTATCTATGTATTTGTTGTTTCTACTCTCGGCCAAAAAGCCCACAAACACTAGCTTAGTTGTAGTTTAGGAGGGGCTTCCATTTATGGTACTTAACGTCACATACATGTACAGACAACAATATCAAGTGTGTTATTTTTTATTGTGTTTGTCGGCCGCAATCCTTATGAAAAATTTCCACAACGATCGATTTTGTCTTTTAACTTTAACGTTAAACTTTGCAATTAACTTAATGTGTTATAGCATTCAACTGAGCTAGATTATTTAACCTTATTTATACTTTTCTAATAATCTTTTACCCCCAGAAACGCTGCCATTAGTCCGAAGTAATTCGACATTGGCATTCTACCGGACACGAATTTTAGTGTATATATGTTTGTTTTAGTTCTCCTCTAAACCAGACTGGACCCATCCAAATGCAACTGCTAGCTTGTTCTACTGTTAAAACCAAAAGATATTTATAAAAGATCTGTTCCAAAGCATCCCAAAGTCAAACTGTGCAAAGAAACTTCGAATCCTCAATTCCCCCCCCCCCCAAGCCAAAACTAGTCGTGGTGTATAACACTGCAGTTTTATACATTACCCAAACCCAAGTATTAAGCTTTAACAAGAGCCTATTCACGTTGCAAACATGTAAATATTTATTCAATAGTCAATATTTCAAAGTAAAGGCCTATTTCCCAAAGTTCACTTGAGTAAAACTCAAACTGGCCTATCTTTACATGTCCCTACTCCTTCAAACCTCTCTGCACCCTGTCCCTTTGTTCAACCGACTTCTCCTCCTACTTTCCATTGTTCTCAAGGCCCTCAGCCAACCAGACCCCCGCAGCTCTCCTGCCCGTCCGAACTTCCTGTCTCTTGCATAAAAACCCCACAGCCCAAAGCATCCACAGCACAGCTCACAGATCTCTCAAGCTAGAAGGGTCACGCCAGTCGGGAGTGGAGACGCCATGTCCGTAGGATGCCATGCCGGGCAAAATGGTAGTGGTTCGTTTGTTGTAGTTTAGCTTTTAAAAGTTTAGTTTAGGACCCCCATATTCTAAATTTATAGTTTAAATTCGTAAACTTAACCTCTAGCTTAGAGAAAATTATGGTGGTGACACCTTAAGCGGCATATTAGGCTCTCTTACCCCATAACGTAAGAGTGGTACTCTTCCTAAAAACCAATTTTTCTAGTTTACTTTAAATGGATTTTTAATTTAAACTGACAGTTTGATCTTTGTGGAAGTCGAAAGAAAAATACTGATGCCTAAGTATAAAATTGCCAGGCTTTTTATTTCTTAGAACAGTTTCTGCGGGAACTAAGGGATGTTGATCTTTTGTACTTGGAGAACTTAGAAACGTAACTGTGGACGGTTGATCGTGTATGAAACATACTGTCAGATAGACTTTTATCAGTTGCGGCTGTTTAGTGTTGCGGGTGTCTCCGGGAGCACCTAGTATTACTTTTTCTAATGTGAAAATTTAAACTTTATTCAAACACAAGCGTTGTTTGTCTGAAATCTTGTGAATTACTAAAGCTGTATATTCAAAACTTGTTGCTTTTAATTGTATTCAAAAGCTTTTCGAAGCAAACTACGATGTAAAGTGTACTTTCATTCTCTGTTGCCAAAATAAAACCAGGAGTTTTAAGCTTCAGTTCGTTTGCTAGACTGATTAATTGTTTTTAGTGTAAATAAATATGTAGCCAATCATTTAATTTTTGCTATTTTAAACAGTTAAATCCACCGTTGGTGGCAGTGATTACCAACAGTATTAAGGTTAGGCCCCTTTAATTAGGACCGGCGCTCCATCCCCCATGCTGGGGCTGTAGCCCAAAGTTGTGCTTATGCCGTAAAAGTCGTTGTAAACACCGTAGAACCTTAGACTGAAACTCCATGTACACCAGGGAAACGGGGGCGTTACAAGCACCTAAGCCGTCGTAGCGTCCGCCGTTACAACTGGTGGCAGTGGTGGGATGAACAGGTGCTGTTCCCGTCAAGCGTTTTCCCTTATGCCACACTACAAACCTAGAAGGATGCAAGCCAATTCCAACTAGATGTCTATGGTCATAAACATGGCCACGAAGTAGATATGTCGTGCTAAAGCAAAAAATAGTACAACCCCCGGCCAGCAGCCCCAACAACTGCTGGCGCCAGGAAGCAACAGTTGCCTCTTCCAGTAGACGTCCTCCAGCCGAGAGCCGTCTCAACCCCAACCGATGCCGTAGGAGAAGAGGCCTGTGAGGTAACCTGCGCTCTGTGCAGCCAAGCCGAGGATTTTGTGTGTGATTCCCCAAGGTCCCAGTGGATTAGACCACCAGTGACGATCAACTCCAGAATTCAGTGCCGGACTTCCAGTACTACAGTGGAACGGAAGGACAGACTGACCGTACAGCGATTGTACAACAATTGGGTAAGTGTACATGAGATATGCTTAGAGACCGCCAAGCCGAGTGTTGTAGTTGAGGGCATTAATGCCATTTAGCTATTCATATACCAGAGTGCTAGGGGTCTTGAAAGTGTATTTTTTTATGTGCAATCTTACTGGATTTGGGAGAGAAGTTTTTTTTAGTAATTAGCTCTGCTCAAAATTAACGTTAAATTTTATGCGGCTGCATATAATTTTTGTTTCATTCATAAAAGCTTTATTTTGAAACCACGTTAAACGTTAAGACTCAAATTGTCCGAAATGGACGAGTTAGATGAAATCATACGTGATTTACAAAACAAGAACTTAGGCTTTACAGTCAGTGATTCTAGAGCCGAATCCCAACAAATCTTACGAGAAGCCCTCGAAGACGGTAAATTGGATTTAAGTGAACTTTCCGATGCACTAGCTAATGAAAGGAGAGAAGCTGCTATTTTTGCCAAAAAGGAACTCGCTGCTAAAGAAAATGAACTGTTTCTTAAAGCAGAAGAATTAAAGTTAAGAGCCCTAGAAGTGGCGGATGCAGATAAACGCCGGGCTCATGAATTAACCCTTAAAGACAGGAAAGCCGCTCTTAAGGCCCAAGAAAGGGACCAAGAGGCCCAAATTAACGATCGTGCTAGCGCAATGGAACTAGCCAAGTCAGATAAGCAGCTAGAACTAGCAAAGCTAAATGCTGCTACGATAAATCTTAACCCCGCTCCAAACGGAAATTACGGCGCTCCCCCAGCTCCCCCAAATCCAGTTGCCAAACATGGTAAAGTTGCGGACGTAGTTCGTCTTGTTAACAAGTGGACACCAAAAACTGAAATCAACAGTTTCCTTAAGATTTTCAGAAAGTCAGAAAATTCCTAGAGACCAATGGGTCACGGGACTTCAACCCCTCGTCGGTGAGGTTTTAATTAAATTTTGTAATCAGCTAACAGACGCTGAAATGCAGGACTATGAAATAGTCAAAAGTAAATTACTTGCCCGTTTTGTACAGACTAAAGAGTGCCTTGCAAACTCAATTTCGTGCACTCGAAAAAGATGTAGAAATGCAATTCCAGGATTATGCATTTGAGTTAGAAACTCTTTTCACTTGATGGTTAGCTTTAGCTAAAGTTAACGGAGATTACAACAAACTTGTCAATCTAATGCTTTTAGAGCAATTTTATAAATCTTGCCCTACCAACTTAGAAAGTGATCCCTGATTAAATTAAGTTAGGCACGTTGGCTGAAGCAGCCCAACTTTGTGACGAATTCACAACCAGCAATAAACAAATTGCTACCAAAACTGCCACCCGTGCAGCCAAAACACAGCCCATAGCTGTACCGTCAAAACCAAGGTTCTAAACTTACTGGTCAACAGCGTGGTCACAACCGTAACCACAACACGACAGCTAATCCGGCCGGATCTGTCGGTGTGAACGCAGATAACCCAGGAGGGACCCTGCCATAAACCTTAGTGCTAGTGAAAAAACTAACCCTAATCAAGATAGAGTTAGGCGTTGCTACGTGTGTAATTCCCCCAACATGTTGGTAGTGAATCCCCCGAACGTAACTCGAAACCCCAGCAAGCTAATGCATGTTTCCCAGTCGGGAAAAATGCCAGTGAAATCCTTAAGTCTAGCACACTAGAAGCTAACGTAGGTAAACATAAAATAAAAATTTTATGCGACTCCGGAAGCTCAGTTTCGCTGGTTAGCCCCAAACTCGCTAGGAACTGGCCACGTTTAAAGCGAAAGATTAAATGTCAAACAGCGTTAACTGACGTAATTGTTGATTTATAGCAGGTTACCTTGTGTGTAAGATTAAATAATGGTGCTAAACTAAAAACAGTAGCATGTATCTCTAAAGCCCGGAAATCCCTCTTTGACGTAGTGTTAGGAATTCCCGGTATAGAATTGCTAAACAGAAAACTCGAGGTAATCGTCATGCCCTGTGATTTATCTCCCCTGCCAGCCGAAGTGGTTACTCCCTTAGTCAGGTACGGCTCTAGCCAACCAAGAAAGCAAGTACCGGGCAACAACCCGATCAGCCCCACGGGATTGGTCAAGGGTCAAGTAGGCGATAATGAGTCAATTGCTTCTCAGCCTAACGTCGTTAAGCTCTCCCGTGCAGATGGGAGGAGCCTGCCTAAACCTTCTGCAAATAAACCCAGCCCCCCGTCTCATAGACGCCGCCGCCTTCATTTTTGTTTGTCTAGGTTAGGAACGAAAGATGCCTTAAGCAAGCCACACTTAAATAAATAAGATGAAACGACGTTTGTCCAATAATGATGTAAACAATAGTTTGGTCATGTCAGATAAACCCGGAATTAACGAATTTAGCTTTCCCGAATGGCTTAAATTGCTTTATCTAACTTCCCCCAATTTCAAGTTGGAAACAGTAAACCTGTCAATTTAAAGGTCGCCAGTAAACATGTTCCCCCTCTATGCTTTGATTTTTTTCCAGAGTTTTGTAAAGTTAAATTTCCGGATTTTAATCTAAATTAAAGCCAGTGTGTTACGCAAATAAAAAACTTAAACCTAGATTTTCTCAGCCTTTTGTTTTGTTAAAAATGGGACCGATGTTTTAGTGTGAATTCTATCTGGTGGAAATAAATGCATTTATTATGGCTCTAGCACTGAGTAAGTATTTCCAGTGAAACAGAGGTTGTAATACCTACCCTAATGTAGCTTTATCTCTAATTAGTTTTTTTTTTGTGTTGCAAGTAAACCGGAAATCTAGCAAAGTAAATTTCCCGCGCAGGTTTTCTCTAAACAATGAGTAGTTTGTCGCTACACCCGTGGCTCCATCTAGGAGCATCCAAACCAAAAGCTAATTAGTATATTTGCTGAATTTTAAATCTTAAAACTTCAGAGTATACTGGACAAACCTGGAAAAGCATCTAGTGATTGTTGCTGCATCAAGCCAGCATTTTCGTTAAACATTTAATTGTAAAACGTTTCGTTTCAGTACAAATTGACTGAAAATTATTTTTACCTGCATTTTTAATTTTGTTACTTTGGTCTGTTGGGAGCTCATCCTTAAGCAACTCCCAGTTAATTCCCGTTTTGGCCTTCACATCTAAATTTTAAGTGCCTATATTTTACTCTTTTTGTCACTATCAATGTCTCCCTCTGTGGGAGAATATTGACAAAGATTGTAACGACACTAATTAAATATTCATTAGGAATATTCCACGGGAGCTGCAACTGTTCCCCGGTTGGCTCTTCTTTAAGTTTTCTACGAAATGGCTTTCTTTAAAAACAGCCGTCTGTCTCACCTCTGAGTTCAAAAGGTTAACTCTGTCGTTAAAAGGTTGTTGCGTTTTTATCCATAAAACCTCCCAGAGTTGTATTACTATGTCTTAAGTTATGGGTCATACCTTAAAACCCTTTTGTCAAACAAGTTGTTTGGTAACCTCAAACCATTCTAGTGGTATTAGTTGCTATTAAATAGGGCCGGTGTTTTTCTGCGTGTTCATAGAAAATTCTCTTCTAAAAGTTATCGTAACCTAGGTTGAGGGTGGACGGTAAGGTGTTGTTGGCCGTCACACAGAAAAAAAAGACGCGGCAATTGGACATAATCCGGACTTGTACGAACGATTAAGCAGCGGGACGCCTCATTTGACAGTTTTCTTTTACAAAAACCATAACCCTGTAACTTTTATTTTACTTAAATTCTGTAAATTTTCTGTAAATCAGTATATTTTATTTCATGTCAATCTTTGCATATTTTGGCAGTTTTGTTCTTGCATATCTTGTGTGCGCTAACCCTTCTTAGATTTTATTCTGAGATCTAAGAATTTGGGGGCGTGTAAACGTGGGGCGCCGAAAAACACTTGTTTTTCCAAACGAGAAATTTTTTTTTCTTTGAGCGCCCAAATGCCTCGATTGTGTAAATCTCGCTGTTTTTTTAATAATGGACAGAATCGGTCAAACTCTTCGACATTTAACAGCCAACCCTAATACCTACCTCTTGGGGAAGCCCAAATCCGAACTTTCCATCCAGAAGATCCAAAAACTTCATTTGAAAATCATCCAAAACCAACCGCAGCACTCCTTCATCGTGGCCGCCATTATTGAAGACTTGTATCTATGTATTTCGATTTTATTGTTTCTACTCTCGGGCAAAACGCCCACAAACACTAGTTTAGTTGTGGTTTAGGAGGGGCTTCCATTTATAGTACTTAAGCTCACATATATGTACAGACAACAATTTCAAGTGTGATATTTCTTATTGTGTTTGTCGACCGCAATCCTTCTGAAAAATTTCCACAACGATCGATTTTGTCTTTTAACTTTAACGTTAATCTTTCCAATTAACTTAGTGCGTTATATATAGCATTCAACTGAGCTAGATTATTTAACCATATTTATACTTTTATAATAATCTTTTACCCCCAGAAACGCTGCCATTAGTCCAAAGTAATTCGACATCAGCATTCTACCGGACACGAATTTTAGTGTATATATGTTTGTTTTAGTTCTCCTCTAAACCCGACTGGACCCATCCAAATGCTACTGCTAGCTTGTTCTACTATTAAAACCAAAAGATATTTATAAAAGATCTGTTCCAAAGCAATCCGAAAGTCAAACTGCAAAAAAACTTCGAATCCTCAATCCCCCCCCCCCCCCCAAGCCAAAACTAGCTGTGGTGTATAACACTGCAGTTTTCAGTTGAAGCTTATTGAATTTAATAGTGATGCTTTATGCATTCTTAAGCTTTAACCAGAGCCTACTCACGTTGCAAACATGTAAATATTTATTCAATAGTCAATATTTCAAAGTAAAGGCCTATTTCCCAAAGTTCACTTGAGTAAAACTCAAACTGGCCTATCTTTACATGTCTCTACTCCTTCAAATGGCTCTGCACCCAGTCTCTTTGTTCAACCGACTTCTCCCACTTTCCATTGTTCTCAAGGCCCTCAGCCAACCAGACCCCCGCAGCTCTTCTGCCCGTCCGCGCGAACTTCCGGTCTCTAGCATAAAAACCCCCCAGCCCAAAGCATCCACAGCACAGCTCACAGATCTCTCAAGCTAGAAGGGTCATGCCAGTCGGGAGTGGAGACGCCATGTCCGTAGGATGCCATGCCGGGCAAAATGGTAGTGGTTCGTATGTTGTAGTTTAGCTTTTAAAAGTTTAGTTTAGGACTCCCATATTCTAAATTTATAGTTTAAATTCGTAGACTTAACCTCTAGCTTAGAGAAAATTATGGTGGTGACGCCTTAAGTGGCATATTAGGTTCTCTCACCTCATAACGTAAGAGTGGTACTCTTCCTAAAAACCAATTTTTCTAGTTTACTTAAATGGATTTTTAATTTAAACTGACGGTTTGATCTTTGTGGAAGTCAAAGGAAAAATACTGTATAAAATTGCCGGGCTTTTTATTTCTTAGAACAGTTTCTGCGGGAACTAAGGGAGGTGGGTCTTTTGTACTTGGAAAACTTAGAAACATAACTGTGGACGGTTGATCTTGTATGAAACATACTGTCAGATAGACTTTAATCAGTTGCGGCAGTTTAGTCTTGCGGGTGTCTCCGGGAGCACCTAGTATTACTTTTTCTAATGTGAAAATTTAAACTTTATTCAAACACAAGCGTTGTTTGTCTGAAATCTTGTGAATTACTAAAGCTGTATAGTCAAAACTGGTTGCTTTTAATTAATTGTATTCAAAAGCTTTTCGAAGCAAACTACGATGTGAAGTGTACTTTCATTCTCTGTTGCCAAAATAAAACCAGGAGTTTTAAGCTTCAGTTCGTTGGCTAGATTGATTAATTGTTTTTAGTGTAAATAAATATGTAGCCCATCATTTAATTTTAGCTATTTTAAACAGTTAAATCCACCATTGGTGGCAGTGATTACCAACAGTATTAAGGTTAGGCCCCTTTAATTAGTACGGCGCTCCATTCCCCCATGCTGGGACTGTAGCCCAATTGTGCTTATGCCGTAAAAGTCGTCATAAACACCGTAGAACCTTAGACTGAAACTCCATGTACACCAGGGAAACCGGGGGCGTTACAAGCACCTAAGCCATCATAGCGTCCGCCGTTACACTACTCCTTCAAACGGCTCTGCACCAAAACCCTTTCAGGGATGCTGCCGGTGTGAAAATATGTGAAAAATGTGAAAATTTGCCAGTGGTAAAATAATATGTGAAAAATTTGAAAAAATGTGAAAAATACGAGTGTTGGTGTGAAAAAAAGACAAAAACGCACAAACGAAGTAAAAACTATCAAATTATCCGCCCTAATTTTGGGCCCAGAATTGTGTAGGCATGCCTGTGATTAGAACACACAAAAGAAAATTGGTTGGTTTACGGGTGGAGTCTCTTTGAAGCCGCTTTCGCTCTCTTGAGTGAAATTAGAGAAATTACAATGGTTACTGGAAAAGAAAAATTTTTATTAAAGAAATGTGAAACTGGTGATGTATGAAAACGAAGAAATAGTGATACGAAAATGAAAGTAGGTATGCGAAAAATGTGAAAAAAATAAAAAGTGGGAATGTGAAAAAGTTGGTACTCCCGGCAGCACCCCTGCCCTTTGCTCTGCCGACTTTTCCATTGTTCTCCTGGCCCTCCACCAATCAGACCCCTGCAGCTCTCCTCGGCGTCCGCACTGTAGCGGTGCTTACAGGGTCTCGAGGTGCCTGCTGTCTTAGCACCGTCATCTGGCGAAGTTGTAGTTTGTAGAGAATAAATCATAAGTGGCGGTTTTTACTTTTTCGGAAAAGCAGCATAGTGTGTCTACTGCACGGTTAGGAGAAGAGCGTCAACGTCCTAACTAACTTTTTATGACCTATCTATCACAGTTTACTGCCACCACGATAGGAGTTAAAATAAAATTTGTTTTGTAATTAAATAACCCTTGCACATTATATTGGACTCGAAAGTCAAACTGTTGTTTAAAACAACTTTCTTTTATATTTTAATAAACATGACAAGTTCTTTATACAACATAGGGTAACTGGTTGGTTACAAATGAAACTGGATCTTTTCAATTAAAAGCACTGGATTAACATTAAATCGGCAGATAACAGAATTGTGTTCACATTACAAATTTGGACTAGAAAAGTCGGTTGAGTTATCACAACTCTCTGAATTACATGATAAAACTTACATTTAGTAAAACAGTCGTTTGAACAAAGTTAGCAACTCTTGCACTTAAATAAAAAAAAAACGCCTTCGGCATTTCTGGTCTTGGGCACCCATAACTTAAGGGTTTAAGGTCCCCTTCCTAAAAACCGGTTTTTTTTCTATTTATGTTTACTAAATAATCAAAAGATCATCGAGATCTAGCATGTGTTATCGTTGAAGCAAAGGTATTTCAAAAGGTAGTTTTCCTTATAACGCTAAGTTATCTCAATGGACTGGTATAACAAATATTTTTCTGTTGTACCCTTGCAAATCAATCCGTACTCAATACACTCGTACACGGAGGGGGAAGAGAAAGCCATGTATACGATAAACCTCAAGGTTACAGTTAATGGTCAGCCCGAGTATTTAGATACTATGGTTTCAAGGCATTACAAGTCAGCCTTGCTATGACATCCAAACTAAAGCCAAAACTGTCAAAAATGATTAATCATCCTGCTTAAAAGGATTAATCAAGTTAATCATCCTGCTGTCAACACCAACGAGATTGAAGAAAGCTTTCCAGAACTGTTTGGTCCTGGTTTTGGAAAATTCAAAAACTATAAGGTAAAAATTCAGTTAAAGGCCAACGCTAAACCCGTTAATCGCCGTGTACGTCCCGTACCCCTCACTTTGAAAGAATGAGTGAACCAGGAACTTGGCCGCTTAGTGGGCCTGGGTATCCTGGAGGCTGTGGAAGCATCAGCATGGGCAACTCTGATCGTGGTTGTTCATAAAGTTAATGGACATCCGTGTGGTTGAGACTGCAAAACCACAGTGAACCCACAACTCCAGGTTGACCATTATCCTGTCCCCACAGCCGCTGAGTTATTTAGTGAATTAGCAGGGAGTCGCACCTTCAGTCTTATTGACCTCAAGGATGCATTCTTGCAGATTGAATTAGATAAGGGAGTCTCAAGCTGCTGTAACGATAAACACCCCATTCGAATTTTTTAGATGGCTCCGTGTCCTTTAGGCCTAGCCTCAAGTCCAGGAATTTTTCAGCGAGTAATGACACAACTTACAACCATAATTCCCAAGTGTCTGTCATTTTATGACGACATTTTATTTAGTGATAAAGGTCAAAATCATGACGAATCATTAAACCAACTATTGATACCTCTTGAAGATGCTGGTGTAAGCTGTAGCGCCCTGAGTTAAAATATCTGCGACACATGATTAACGCTGAAGGCTTGCATACGTTACCAGAGGTAATCGAAGCTATAACCAAAGCTCCAAACCAAACTAGTATTCAGGAGCTACAATGCTTTATTGGTTTCGTGAACCATTATTCCAAATACATCCCCAACTTGGCTCACATTCTATCCCCTGGTCACCTGGCTGTTAGCCCTACAGTCAAATGGGTTTGGGGAAAGAGTGTGACCAAGCTGTGGAGAAACAACTTTTTATTAACTCTAATGTGCTGGTTCATTACGATCTCAAGAAGAAACTGAAAACTAGTGTGTGACGCCAGTCCCTATGGAGTAGACTGTAGCCTGATACACGTTACGCCAAATGGTGAATCTAGGTCTATCACATTTGCTTTGCGTAAACTCGCAGAAGCGGAGCAGTCCTCTAGCCATTTTGAGGCCTTGAGCGTGTCCTGGGATGTAAAGCGCTTCCACGAGTATGTGTATTGCCAGAAATTTATATTACAATCTGACCGGAAAGCCCTTTTATGGATTTATGGTCCTAAGAATGGTTCTATACCTCAAATGGCTGCAGCAAGAGTTCAGCTTTGGGCAATCCTTCTGAACGGGTATTCTTACGATTTTCAGCATATCCCAGGTAAAGAAAATGTAACTGTGGATGCATTATCGCGACTCTCCCTTCCCAATGTTGAATAATTTGAGGAGGTGGCGGAACAATACACCATCTTAGTTCAAGAAACTATTTCTAATCTACCAGTTCTAAATGAACCCCTGGTTTCAGAAAGTCGTAAGAAACCCTTCTGTGCAAAGTTTACAGATATGTTCACCATGGCTGGCCCAGTCACTGTAACTATCCGGCTTTATTACCGTATTTCATTAGACGCACTGAAATCACTGTTGAATCCAACACACTGTTTTGGGGATTTCGAGTTATCCCTGCATCTTTGCAACATCAAATGCTTCGTGACCTACACAGTTCTCACTTGGGGATTGTGAAATTAAAAGGTCTAGCGTGAGCAAAAATCTGGTGGCCGTCTAGTGACGCAGCTATTGATAGAAAAGTTAAATCTTGCGTAAACTGCCAAGAATTTAAGGAGAAACAAACTCCTGGTCCCAAACACACCTCTTAACGCAAACGCTAGATTCCACGCCAACTTCTTATGTCCTTTAGACAATTTTATGTTTGTAATCATGCTCGACGCATATAGCAAAATACCGTTTGTTCACAAAATGAAAACAACCACTTCTGAGAAAGTCACAGAAATTTTGAACCCACATTACAGAATATGGGCTAATGGATTGTTTTGTGACAGATAATGATGCACAATGGACTTCTTCCCTGTTTCAAAATTGGTTAAAATCTAAGGGCGTAAGGCACCTAACCGGCTCTGCATTTTTGCCATGGGTTTGCAAAAATTTATGTCAAGAATTTCAAAAGAGTGTATAAAGCTGCAAAGAGCGATTGTCTCGGAATTCAGGACATTGTAAACACATCTATTGAATCCTCACAAATCACATTCAGTGCTACCACTCAATCTACTTCAGCCAAGTTATATTTCAATTGTGAATGTAAATCAGGCTTAGATTTGCTATTTCCGAACCACACTTCTAAAGTTAAAGCAGTCAGCATAAGCAAATTCATAACACAACACCGTGAGTTGCTAAAATACCAAATAAACACCCCCGTTTGGTACCGTAACTTTAGCCGCACTTCCAAAAAACTATAGCTACCTGGAATGATTAATAAAGAATTGTGTCACCAAGTTTATTCAGTCCTAACTGATGGTAATATTCATATTCGCCAACACCCAGAACACTTACGAGAACGCCTGGTACAAGGCATTGCAGGGTCAAGCCAGCAATCGTCAATTACAGCGCAAATTCTATTGAGTTCAAGCATGAATAAAAATCCCATTAATTACCAACTTCACGGCAAATAACAAAAACAGTCATTCTTTGACCGCTAGCACACACGGAAATGGAAATCACCAAGGCAAACAAAAACCATAAATCAATTGACGCCTATGGCGATTTCCTAAACGATACCAAATACGGAGCGATCAGCCAAGCTGAGAAAGAAACAATCACCGAAGCCAGATTATCATCTTCAGCATTGGTTGTCCCCTATATCAGCCTTAGTGGTTCAGTGTGACGATATAGTTTTCGATTCCGTACCATGCATTTTGTTTCAAAACGAGCGTGCCCCCCTACGCGAAATTGGAGAAACAGAAATGCAGGAATGCCATTGGCAACCTCTTCAATGCCAAAGCCTACCGAGAAACGTTTTGGTACGTAACTAGCTTAACTCGTCAAGCTAACATGTTTTACTCATGGAAGTAAGCTGTATAAAGTAACTAACTCGCTTCACCCGTCAAGCTAAGCTGTTTACAATGCCTAAAATGCTTTACTTATCTTATTAAGCTATTTGAACTATCTAACAGGCTTAACTCTTCAAATGAAACTGTATGAAGTATGTAACTCGCTTAACGCATCAAGCTAACAGGCTTAACTTTTCAAACTAAACTGTATGAAGTACGTAACTCGCTTAACTCGTCAAACTAAGCCGTTTACCATGCCTAATATGCTTTAGTTATCTTAGGCTGTTAACTAAACTGTATTAAGTATGTAACATGCTTTACTCATCTACGTAAGCTGCTTGAAGTAGGTAACTCGCTTCACTCGTCAAGTTAAGCTGTGTACAATACCTAACATG
>JAHWFP010195297.1:125495-139457 GCA_023313725.1 Lithobius niger
CTTCACTCGTTGATCTAAGCTGTGTACAATACCTAACATGCTTTACTCATCTTATTAAGCTGTTTGAACTATCTAACAGACTTAACTCTTCGAACTAAGCTGTATGAAGTATGTAACATGATTTGCTCATGTAAGTAAGCTGCTTAAAGTAGCTAACTCCCTTTACTCGACAAGCGAAGCTGTGTCCTAACATGCTTTACTTATCTTACTAATCTGTTTGAACTATCGAACAGCCCTAAATCATCAAACTAAGCGTATGAAGTATTTAATATGCTTTACTTGTCTAAGTAAGCTGATTAAAGTTGCCAACTTGCTTTACTCATCAAGCTAAGCTGTGTACAATAAATACCTTACATGCTTTATTTGTCTTACTAAGCTATTTGAACTAGCTAACATGCTTAACTCTTCAAACTAAGCGTATGAAGTATGTAACATGCTTTACTTATCTAAGTAAGATGACTGAAGTAGCTACGCTGCACACGTGAAGCTGCGCTGTGTACAATTCCTAACATACTTTACTTACTAAGCTTTTGAACTATCTATCAGGCTTAACTCTTCCAACTAAGCTGTATGAAGTATGTAACATGCTTTACGCATCTAAGAAAACTGTTTGAAGTAGCTAACTTGCTTCACTCGTCAAGCTGAACTGTATACAATACCTAACATGCTTTACTTATCTTATTAAACTGTTTGAACTATCTAATAGACACAACTCTAATTAAACTGTATGAAGTATGTAACATTCTTTATTCATCTTAGTAAGCTGCTTAAAGTAGTTAACTCCCTTCACTCGACAAGCTAAGCTGTGTACAGTACCTAACATGCTTCACTTATCTTATTAAGCTGTTTGAATTATCTAACAGGCTTAACTCTTCAAACTAAACTTTATGAAGTATGTAGCATGCTTTTACTCACCTAAGTAAGCGGCTTGAGTGTCCCTTCACTTGACAAGCTAAGCTGTGTACAATTCTTAACATGCTTTACTTACTTTATTAAGGTATTTGATCAAACCCTACAAACAACACTCAAACAAAACTGTAGCTAAACTAAGTATGTAACATGCTTTACTCATCTAAGTAAGCTGATTGAAGTTGCTAACTCGCTTCACTCATCAAGATAAACTGTGTACAATACCTAACATGCATTACTTATTAAGCTGTTTGAACTATCTAACAAGCTTAACTCTTCAAACTAACTGTATTAAGTATGTAACATGCTTAACTTGCCTAAGTAAGCTGCTTGAAGTAGATAACTCCCTTAACATGACAGCTGAGCTGTGTACAATACGTAACATGCTTTACTTATTTTATTAAGGTGTTTGAACTATCTAACAAGCTTAACTCTTCAAACTAACTGTATGAAGTATGTAACATGCTTTACGCATCTAAGTAAGCTGTTTGAAGTAGCTAACTCGCTTCATTCGTGAAGCTACGCTGTGTACAATTCCTAACATGCTTTACTTATCTTACTAAGCTGTTTGTACTATCTAACAGGCTTAACTCTTCCAACTAAGCTGTTGAAGTACGTAACATGCTTTACGCATCTAAGTAAACTGTTTGAAGTAGCAAACTCGATTCACTCAAGCTGAGCTGTGTACAAATACCGAACATGCTTTACTTATCTTATTAAGCTGTTTGAACTAGCTAACAGGCTTAACTCTTCAAAGTAAGCTGTATGAAGTGTGTAACATGCTTTACTCACCTATGTAAGCTGCTTGAAGTCGATAACTCACTTCACTCGTGAAGCTAAGCTCTGTACAAAACCTAACATACTTTACTTATCTTACTAAGCACTTTGTAGAACGAAAATTACTTGTGGCATACGACAATTTTTTATATATTCAATGTCTGTGTAAAGATGATTCAGGAAGAACAAATTGATTCAAGACACTAAGTCACTTTGGTTTATTAACATTCAGATTCCAATCTCCTGAAATTAGACAATACTAAATTACTGATAAGTCAGATTATTTAAGCTTCACACGTCTGGCCATCATTGGTTTGTTATCAAACAACAAGGTTGAAATTAATACTCGTCAAACTGAATACACTATAGTATGTATCTCCCTTAACACATGGAATTATTAACCAAGCTAAACCATGAATGATATAATCAGGATAATCAGCACTCTGTAAACACAATATCAGCAAGCACAACTGGCTATCACTTAATGCTGGAACTCCACTGATCAAATACTTGACTGCACACTATACTTTAATTCAAGTTAGTAATCACTTATCTGTATAAGGCTGGCTAGCAAATGGACCAAGGCAAATCTCCAGTGACTCTAAGTCATCCCCAAGACAACACCAGTGGAACGGAACTGTAGCAGCAAGACCCGTGGCAATAAGTGTCCACCAAGGCTTTAATTCCCCTAGATATATGAAAACTACACTTGGGTCTTGAGCATGACTGACACATAGATTTACTCTACTCAACATCAATCTACAAGAGGCTCCATCCGTTGAGGGAGCTGGTTACTAAACCAGCAGCCTCTGGGAAAACCCAAGTCCATCCACTAGCCTACATCAGGCACACTGTAACAGGACTTGTTTGGGTAAGAATAAATAAGTGGTGAATTATACTCGTACATAAATAGTGGTTGATGGTTATATTCCTTATGTTGATTAATTAATTAATTAGTTAATTAATCCAACTAATTACAATAATTAATTAGGCAATTATTGATGTATGATAAATTTAGTCTTAAACACGCAAAATCATAAAAATGATAAGTAAAATCATTACATAGTCCCATTGTTAAACAAAGGCCTACTGGCACTCATGTGCCAGTGGTCTTGTTTCAATTTTGTGTGTTTCCTCCAATAGTGGCACTGTGTAATTAACACCAACCGTCCCATTGTAAAATGGGAGCATACCTTAGGAACCTATTTTACTTAATTTCGGAATAATAACTTCCGAACCCTAAAATTTTGACTTTGGTAGGAATAAACTCCCACATTTAAAAAAAACTAACATGTGTCGTTAGTAGCCAAAAAAAAGTGTAGAAGAACCTTTCCAAAGCTTTCCCATGGCTCCCATAAGCTTTCCACTAATGGTACTTAAAATTCATGAAATCAGGTTCCTGTATTTAACATGTTATAAGATGAATAGGACAACATAATGGTCAAAATGAGTTACCTTCGGCGAACAGAAATAATGATGTAGACATTCTCAGATAACAAGGTAACAATAATCCAGAAAATTTCAAAATTCAAGAAGGCATAATCGTTAAATCAGCTGTACAGTAATAATGAAGAAATACACTGAAGGGTACAGAACTTTACGAATGTTTGGTATGAAGTAGCACTAGAACTATTTGAACAACCACAGTAGAACATGTTAGTCCGAAACAACCAGGTCGAAACCATAATTTGCAGCAGGTCGCTTCACAGCAGTATGATAAAAGATAAGTGTCCGTTGGAGTAGAATGGATGCCGGCAACCACTAGTCCTGGATTTCGGGAACTGGTTTGTAGTCTTGCAGATGCACTCAGGTTGGTATCACACAAGTCCTGGTTTTAAGTCCTTCTTATTTGTTAGAAGTGGAGTGGTATTTCGCATAGGTCAACGACCCGAATCCCATACATGGTGTTGTAGCTGATTGCATTTGTCCCAGGCTGGATATGGCTGCCGCAATGTCTGGTTCACATCCCAAGAAGGTGAGTGGCATTCAGTGTCTTATGCCTCTACAATCAGAGATGGAGGTCGCCAGTAGAGACAGGTGTCGTTTCTGGAAAATAAACGATATCTAAGAACAGGCAGTCAAATATTTGCATATCTCTGCACCTGAAACAGTCAAATATTTGCATATCTCTGCACCTGAAACAGTCATCTTGTTAAGCCAACATTTTTTTTTTGAACAGAACTGTCCAATCTCAGAATAAAGCATAATCAAAATCAGCATGCTTAGCCAATAGTTTCCCGGTATGCTTCCCTGCAATACAATCACTCCAAATAGTTTGCCAAAAGTAGGTCAACAGTCTGTGTGCTTGAGTGAGGAGGAAAAACAAACTCTCCTACGCTACAGAGCCAATAGTTCTTTCCTTAACAGAAAACCATGTCGAATCAGTACTTTCAGGCTTAATAATTTGATTTGCAAACGCTTTTTAGTGCTATTGTGCAACCAGATTTCCTGTCCAGGATGACGACCAAACATTCTTAGACTAGAAATCAAAACCCCAGGTCGGAACCAAACTCAAAAAAAATTCTTTTTTTTTTTTTCAAACATAAAATCAGTCTTAAATTATAACAAACCAGGCAGCATGGGAGCCAAGCTTCGATCTTTATGCACAATCAAATCCTGATTTTTGTAACGAATCCCTACATACAGCCAACTTTAAACCTGTAACTTTGATTTTTTGTGCAACAACCAACTTTGACGCAATAACCCACGCTTGAGCCGTTACCAGCTCTTTGATTTAAAAAAAATGCTGAACCCATTCCTTTGAACATGGCAACCCATGTTTGTGGAGAACGAAAACTTCGACTTTAACATAGAAATGCGTCTTTACTTGTAACTACCCAGGTTTAAACAAGCAATCTTTGATTCATACAAGCAAGTCTTTGATTGTGAATAACCACCATTTTAACTGCAACCTTTAACTTTGACTCAGAACAGCAATTTTGATTCTGATTTCAGAGCTGTAACTTCGATTTTGATTAGAAACTGTAACTTCGACTTTTGAATAGAACTGTAACTTCGATTTTGACTGTAACTGTAACTTCGATGGTAATTTTACTTGTAGAAACATGACAAGAATCTAGGCTCAGTTGAAACGAATCTTTGACTGGAGAACTATGCTAAAAAGCACCTCAGACTATGTAACCTTTTCTTGACAGCCTTGTGCTGAACCATAACTAACTATGATTTAAAGTGTAAACACTTACTGTGACTTGGCAACTGAATTACCATTATCTGGGAGTAACTGATTTCCGTGGTTGCCGACACCCATTCAAATGACCTGTGTGACTGCAACTTTTAGTTTTGCCAGGTGAAGAATCTGAAAAGGATAGCATCCTTCAGAACTACATTTGGGGAATGCCGGGGCATAGTCAGCGCTTGAAAAACTACTAGACATGCAATCGCCCAACGCAACGTGTCTACCCCTCATCCTCCAATTTATGTAATATTTGCTTTCTTTTTTCGGCATTGTTTTATATTTTAATTTTTTTTCTTCATGTCTTCTCAAATCAATTTTAGATTTTTTTTCGTTGTTTTCCTTTTTTTCATACCGTGCCCTCAAAAGGGAGAGCACAGGGATTACAATACAGAGGGGTAAGCACGTGCGGGATGACTGCCAGGGAATTTACAATGACTAGGTGACTCTTTCAGACTTACATGCTTGGGTGTAAAACAGAATTAATACAATATGGACACCAGGAACAGTCACACGCCCCATGGCTCCCAGACCTCGGGCCCAGTAATCATCCTAAGATTGGGGTTGGCCGCACCCACATATCAAGAGTACTGGTGAAAATTTCCCTAAAATCCCCATCTCCCTTAGGGCTAGGACCTCAGGTGAGCACAATCGGCTTATAAGGGGCACTGCCTTCATGTTTAACGGGAAATTTCCGACAAACTGTATGAAACATACAGCTGCCCCCGTATGAGACCACCTTATTCCCACTAGTAGCCAATCAGTCTCCTAAAAATCTTTTTTTTTTAAAAGGCTTCAAGAACTCCAATTTGTTTGTTAACATTATTGCCAAACGCAGACTGGAATTTCCAATTCTGCACTGTTTATTTGAAAACGACTTCTTTTACTATTGAATGGAGCCAAATGTAGTATTTGTCAGTTTTTCCTGACCAGTTAACGTGTGCCAAACATCTCTGTTAGCGGGGAATGCATGACAGCACTGATTTACAACATGTGCTGAGACGAGAAAGAGGAGCCAACTCACTTGAAGCTGGCAGGGGGGGGGGGGGAGTGAGCCGGTGAAGTGGCATCGTAACCGACTCCGGCTTTATCAATAGGAGGCGTGGCAAGGAGTGGACCCACAGCTCCAAAACAATGGGAGAAAAAATGCACTTGTCCCAAACCCCAACAGAACGAATTTACAAGGCTGCAGGTGTTTCGTTCGTTGTCTTAGAGTAGCCAGTAGCTTCCGAAAGTCTGACTCACAGATGGCGAAGGGGAGGGGGTGAGAGGGCCATTTGTTTCAGAGTGATTTTCTTCCGTTATTTTGGCTACCGATACGTTAGGCCGCATGCCCTAAGGCACTAATCAGTCTGTAACCAATAGTCAGCTCAACCCCCCAATAAAATTTAAAAGGACATCAAAAACTGTCGTTTTGTATGCCCAATTAGGGAATACAGAAGGACAGCTGGACCAATTACAAGCGAAATTTTGAAACTAACAGTCACGTGCTTCCAACGTTTCCACAATTCCAATTTTTGAGGTAAAGACCAATTTTTGAGAGGCTTTTTGCCATTCGAACTCAACCAGTCGAAACAGCAACATGGAGCCAATTCGCCCCATTGAAATCGTAATCCCAAATACAGTGGTTATCCCCAAAACAAATAGGACTGATAAACTGGGGAAGAATGCAAATTCTCTTCTAGCACTGTTGCACAGTGATTTTGTGGAACTAATGGCGTACAGCGCCCATTATTGCCAGTGCGTGCTACATCAACCGGCAACTGTCTGTACGCACGCACATCCTCACGGAGGAGTATTTTTGCGCTCTGCTTCGTGCGAAGGCATTGTCAACTACATGCTATGGAGCCACTTTGACGTCCGCCGCCGGCTGAATCCGTTAACTAGGGTCGACGAAATCCTCGACGAAAAGGTAGAGACGCTGGATTTAAAAATCAGAAGGATGGCCCATCATTATAGCAGATGTCACATATTGGATCTCCGTGCATCAGGCATTGTTATGGTCTCACAACCTCTCGAAGAAGCCATTTCCAATTTTAATGCCACCCATGAGAGTCAAATTGAAACATCCGTCGAAACACCCTGCCTTTGGACAGCCGCACCAATTTCTCCAGCGCCGGAAGCCATTACCCCCGCCCCCTGGACAGCTGCTCCGTCTAATCGTCTAATCCCATGGCAGAAGATGCTGCACCCACAACTCCCTGGCAGATCATCGATTTGCAATACCTGATTGATCTATGAGGTATGTTGTATTAAATGAATTTCATTAGTAGAATTAAACCCGTGCTCAAAATGTTTTTTTTTTTTTTGTATAAGATCAATTTTGATGTCAATCATGCCATAGCTTAGGGATGTATATAGCTCAAGACTGCCAACTGTGATGTAGCACAGAAAATAGCATACTGGAATCTAATGCAACAGGCTAAACATAGTTATTTGCAATAACGTTGGTATATAGGCCCAAAATAAAATATGGCCCAACTTCCGAGTTTATTAAAATACTGGAATTAAAAACACATACATCATATTTATTTCATAAGCAGAAATATATATATATATATATATATATATATATATAGCCTATGACTTTTGAGTATCGTAAAAATAAAAGCATTTTAATAAATAACTGCGTCTAGCAAAATTTCCAGTCTAGGCCTATAAATTTCATACGTCTTGGCCCGAGTAAAATAGAGCAGTGGTAAGAAATATACACAATCATAATTATTTATTTGTACCCTAGCATAAGTGTATATAGCTAGCATATAGTGTATAACTTCAAAGTTTATTCAAACATAGTTATTGACAAAATTATTAGTGAACAAAATAAATGCGTCCAGACAACGATGTTGTAAAATGAGGCCTACAAAAACAACAATTTGTTGTCTACAGAATCGCCTTTTGTCCCAAAGCCGAAGTGTCCCCACGGGAAAGGAAAAAAAATGCGAATTCTTTGGTGGACAACTAGTCAGAAATTCCACGAAAAAAAACGGCGGCTTGGCCCGATTCTCGTGTGATTTGAGGCAGGCGAGGGGACTTCCCAACTTGCCGGCTTCTTGTAAAGTTTTATAACGCCTAGCAACCAAATAAAGTGGAGGGGGTGGTTGGGGTACCCATTGCCTACGTCATTGAGAACTTTCCAATTAAAAAAAATAGGTAGGGACCAGATTTCAGCGGCTTGCTCCGGCAGTACGAGGCGAAGCACCTAGCCGCGGCACCCACTCAAACAATCGTCTGCTAAACGCGAACACCATTCGGCCCAAATCCCGCTTTCTTTCGTCGTGATGGCACTCGTCGCGTGCTTGTACGAGTTATTACAACTCGTACAAGCCCAAGACACTACCGGACTGACCGAAGTTTCTAAGACCCATGTGGAGGGCCTAGCCGTAGAAATTGAGACCATCCTACTGGAACGCACCGAAGCGACAACGTCATCGAATTGGCACAACTCATCGCCAACTCTGTCACCCACAACCAAAGTAAGTAGCCGAACTGCAACAATCACTAGCATAGAATTATCTAGTCATGTCATCTCCCACTCTAAAAGAGGGAGAAAAAGATAACCCGATTAATACCCCCATCCCCGGCAAGAAGTAGTAGGACACATTAAACCAGGACCCCCACAAAACAAATTCCGACATCCAGCCATACTGTAGTTCGATCCGAATTCATCATATCCCACCAGTAACTTTGGTGCGAGAGATTCCTAACCCCCATTATTTTTCTTATTTTGGCAGATAACTGCCTTATCCACAAACGCAAAATGGAACGCTGCAACCGTACCCTTCCGAACTGCCGCCCTCCCGACGACGACCCTCCCGACGAAAAACGACAGAAGCCCCAAGAACGCCTACTTCCCCGAATGAATTCTGAAGTTTGAAAAGTCTACTAACGATGTATTCTGAAACGAACGTTTTAATAAGTGATCACCTCTATTTACCCTGCTTTTTTTTTTCTTTTTTCCGTTTAAGTGTTCCTAGCGCACGGAGGTTAAACCCGACTGCCGGCCATAAAATGTAACGTTTCCAAATATTTTAATACAAGCGTGCAATGAAAACATAGTCACTCGTTATTTCGTACACACCCGCAAAACCCCACCATCGCGCAAGGATAGTATATATATATATTTTTTTGTAAAGCGAAAAATACGATATTTCCTCGCAATGCTTGTAAATATCATATGTCTCACCTTCTTCTACGCCCCTGTAGCGCCAGCTATTTTATTGGTAATCAATTTATTTAGTAATTTGGCTATTTGTACGGCGTTACTGTCGCAGCTTCTTAATGTTTTGATGCGACAGTAGCCTAGTTGACAAAATATTTGGCGCGAATTTGGCGCCCCGCACCTTGCCAAGGGAGGCTGGCAAGCAGATCAGCAGGCACGGGAAACCAACAGTGCGCGTTCCAATCAAATCACTAGGATTCGGAGGTGGCGCATCTCAGCCAATGAGCGTGTAGGCAGGTTGGAGACGGAGGCGGAGTCTCGCGCCTCGCCATTGTAAACTGAAATACTTCAACTTGTATCCTTCCCTGAAAATTATGTTTTTAGTGGTGATTTAAACTTGTGCAAGCTGAAATTTGTGCCGTCGCGTGACATCGGGATTACAGGCAGTGTTTCTGGTATAATAACGATGCTTGTGTCGCACGTTAAACTTGTCAACATCGGCTTTTTCGTCAGCGCTAGTGGTTTGTTTGGGAACGGCGCTATCCACCATTTTGAATTCAGTGTTGTTTTGGTTGTCAACTGATCGCTCGACCTGTTGCATTGTGACTTCGCTAGATTTGTCTGTTGGATCTAAGAGTGCTTGAGAAATGTACCGCTGGACTAATAGATCTTTCTCGGTTAGTTTTATGCCTTTTTCAATGTTATTTTCAATGTCAGTAACCCTACGAAACGCTGTGGGTAGCCTTGAATCACGCAAAAACAGCGGCTTTACATGGTTAACACGTGTTTTCAATATGCGATCGGCATTTAAAATATCGATTAATCTCACAGTAACTGGTGTTATAAACTCAAGCACTCGATAGACACCCCTCCAAATCAAGTGAAGTTTCGGTGAAATGTTTTTAAGATGTGCGTAACAGCGAAGTACCACGTAATCGTCAGGTTTTAGTGAGTACGGTGCCGCTTTCTTGTCATAATAGTGTTTATAACGCTGAAAATTCCCAAGCTGCTTGGAGCCTCGATGTCAGTCGTATCGGAAAATTTTCCGAGTTATAGCAGACCTGTGTTGGTTCAAAAATTAACGATGCGGGTAAACGTAAATCTTGACCAAACATCAAATAGTGAGGGGTAGCCAACGTTGCCGAGTGGACGGAGCCATTATACGCCAGACAGACGGCTGTTAAAAATTCATCCCATTCTTCAATGCATGTCACGGCCACTTTTCTCAAAATTTCTTCAACTGAGCGATTCACACGCTCCACCATGCCTCCAGGCCAAGAACAATTTGGTATAAACTTAATTTGTTTAACGTTTAATAACGTCGTCAATTCCCTCATTAAATTTGATTGGAACTCGCCGCCGCAGTCATGGACAAGTGCTCCGCAAAATCCAAAACGTCCAAACAATTCCCTATACAATGCTTTTGCAACAGTGATCGAAAGTTTATCAGGTAAAAGTACAGCTATCAAATATCTTGAAAAACTGTCAATGCAAGTCAGGATGTAACAGTTTGAATTCTTTGTTTTGTGCAAAACCCCTATGAAATCTAAAACCCACTGCTGGTTAGGTCGTTGTAATGGTTGATAGGCCCTAAGCCTAGCCTTAAATGGGTGACGAGGGACTTCACCATACTGGCAAACAACACAAGTCTTAATATAATCATGCACATCCTTAACAAGAGTAGGTCAGTAACATTTCGATTGTATTTGAGCAACAGTTTTGGCCCTGCCTAAATGTCCCCTCGATGGTGTAGCACGATAGTCACGTATGCAATGTGTTATGAGAGATTTAGGCACCAACATCTGAGCTTTGTAACCAACAGTGCCCTTTGCACACTTAGGTGCATACAAACGGTAAATTATCCCAACCACATCATGGTAGAAGGTATTTTTCCCACCAATTCAGGGCTTAATTTGGGCCGGAACGGTCCGGAACGGTCCGGAACGGCGTTCCGGTTCTTGTTTTAAAGCCGGAACGGCGTTCCGGTTCTTTTAAGGGCAAATTCACCTGTACCAAAGTCTCCTCTTTCGGAAATTTTCGTAATTTCAAATTAAAAGCAATCCATCCTAAAACCAACTTAAAATCGCCACACCATTTAGTGAATTTGATCTAATTCAACCTCAACCATCGTCACAAAACTATTTTTTTTTTATTTCTGCCGAGTGAATGAGGTTTTTCTGTGGCTGCGATCCGCTAGGCATATGTTTCCAGTTTTCTCTTACTCATCTCATGCCGCAGGGTGGCGATCGCTGTGGAGCTGGTAGTACAGTTGCAAATATTGTTGATGATAATACTTTTTGGGGTTTTATAAGTGCTAAAACCGGAAACGTTGTTAAAAATAAAATAAGATGTGTGAAGTAGGCCTATGTCTTTTTTATTATTTTTCCGTATTTCAGTCACTATTTTTCTGTATCAATCCTAACTTCAATTCGGTAAAACAGTTGGTAAAACACTGCTTTTTAATACGTGGGTTTTTTTTATTGGGGGAGGTGGGGGAGGGGAGCCACTCCACCCCCACTCCCATGGTGTAACTGGGGGGGGGGAGCAAGTGGGGACATTATTTTGTCTCCCAAAAATAATTAAAAATAGCAAGTGGTGAACCAAAATAACATTATATTGGCGTGAAAATCTTCGAAAAAGGTATCTTTCGGAAGCCAAAATAGATGTTGAAATCAGAAAAAAAATGTTAAAGCTTCCGGGACTCTGCTGAAAGGGGGGGGGGGGGCGTATAGCCCTAGCTGTGATCTAGCTGTGATGCGAGGGGTTGTAAATTACCCTCCCTTCTTTCCTCTGCAAACAAATGACAGTTCCGGTACTTTACTAATTAGAAATTAAGCACTGCACCAATTACGTCAATAACTTGCACTGAATCCCTGTCACTAAGTTTTGTAGTAATTTCTTGACAGTATGGATCATGGTCTTGAATTTTAACTTGCTGTCTTGGCCAATCAGGGTATTGTCCATCCAAAACACATACTGGTAATTCATGAACCCTAGATAATGCGTCTGCAACAGGTAGGCTAGCACCTGCTCTGTGCTGAATTATAAAATCATACTCCCTGAGTTTTATCAACACTCTCTCCAGTTTAGGCTATAAGTTGGGGCTACAATATAAATATATCATTGCGGCATGGTCAACCCGCAATGTGAATGTTCTACCAAGCAAAAACAACCGAAAAAATTCAATTGTATGTATGGCTGCGAGAATTTCTCGCTCAGTAGTTGTGGCCTTAGCCTCCACAGGTGAAAATGCTTTAGAAGTATAACCCAAAATGTATTCCGTGGTATCATGGACCTGAATTAAAGCTCCTCCTGTGCCACTTTGCGAGCCATCCGATTCAGCTATGAAAGGCTTACTAAAATCAGGGTGGTTGAGTGTAGCCGCATGCATAATAGCTTCTTTCAACTTCTGCCAAACTTCGACCAAATCATTCCAAAGAAACTTAGTATTTTTTCCGGGTCAGTTTCGTAAGGTTTGCGGTAATCAGAGCAAAATTCTTCAAATGCTTCCGGTTGAAATTTGCAATGCCCAACAGGCGACGCATCTGTTTGGCAGTTTTAGGCCTCGGATAATCCCTAATTGCATCCAGTTCAGCAGGGTCAGGGCTGATACCATCTTTGTCAATAACATAACCCAAAAATTTGACTTTGGACAGTGCAAACAAACATTTAGTTGGGCTTAGTTTCATGCCTGATGCTCCCACCAGACCTAAAGCAATATCCACATGTTTCAGGTGGGTAGGCCAGTCACAGGAAGAAATTAAAATGTCATCAAGATAGGTGTGGCAGAAGGAATTGAGTATCGGTGCAAATATCTGATTTGCACAGTGCTGAAAAACACTCGGAGCAATCGATAAGCCCATGGGAAGTCTTTTGTAAGCCACCTTGTAAGACTGAAAACTAAAGGAACATATGTTTCTTGCCTTTTCTGACAACTGTATTTGGTAAAATCCCAGCTTAAAATCCAAATGGGGAAAAATTAGTACAACCAGCCAATTTGACCAAAACGTCACTCAAAACTGGCAAGGGAATGCTGCACACCACTGTAACTCGGTTAACATTTTGTAAGTCAACAATTAAACGGTACCCCTGTGGCTTTCTCCTCACTCATGGCCGTAGGAAGCGGTACGGCTGGTGCGGCATTTGCCGTACCACTTTTCGGGACACAACCAAACACGCACAACGCTTTTGCTGTCGTCAAACTTTTGAAGCGGCCCTGTAACAAGCGCGTGGCTTTCCTCCCAAGCTTTGATGAGCAGCTCATCTTTCCCACTAGCATAAACCATGGAGCTTATGGCTGTACTATCAAGTAGCCACGTACCATGCATAAACAAAGCACAACGTCTATTTTCCCCGCATCGTACGAAAGACAATGAGCTTGACTAAGAGAGGGGGGTTTGGGGGGAAAAGAAGTAAACTAAACACTAATGTAAGCTTCATCAAGTGGCCAGCACCAAACTTTAGAGAAAGCCCAACAGAGCAGCCAACCGATTATAACTTTTTCAAAAGTAAGTTTTGTGGTCACTAATAATGGAATAGGAAACAACGCCTACATACACAAGGGGGAGGGGGAGAGAGGAATTCAGGGAACGATTTACTTATTACATGCTACGTACATAAGGGTAAGGTTCTAAAATGAACTGATGTAAATAAAAAATAAATCATAAGGTAAAGAGTAAACGAAGCAAACAGACTGCTTTAAAAACTGGTTTTGCTAGGATACAAGATACACTAATCTGAGAAATAAATAAAAGCAAACTACCCCGACAGACTCACATACAGTACTTCCCACCGACCTCACGTCATTTGGATACACAGCTTATATAAACACAAAAATTTGCCTTCTTCCGATCAAAATCTTGCACTTAATAGCACAAATTGGCTTCATGGCCGAAATTAGGCGGGGGGGGGGGGGGGGGGG